>JAVTVY010001174.1:0-32302 GCA_036873755.1 Hanleya hanleyi
AGTATGAGAATTGAAACGAGTCCATGGGTTGAAGACCTACGCCATTACAAATCTATTATGGGCCAGAGAGAAAAAAATCCCCACAAGTCTATGGGGGAAAGAGTTAACAGTCTGAGTAAAGATTCAAAAATGAAAAAAAAGTTGCTGTTTTGTCGGTGACATTCAGGGAGCATGTTTAAAGTATGCTGAAAATCTAGGATAGCATGTTGAATGACATTGATGAGATGTTGACCGCCATTGTGAATCTAGGCAGACCACACGTGGCTTGTCTGCCTCAATGGCAGAACTGCATGTGAACATTCGTTAGATTACATTTGAGCCACTGCGTATTTCTTCACCGCTTGTGTCATGGAAACCCAATTATGCTCTATTGTTTTGAAGAAAGTCGTACTTTCTTTTTTAACAGTCTTGAAAGATCTTTCATAAGTAAATTTATATAATAAGGTTCCGGATCAAGTCAGTGCGACAATATCTGGATCAATCCAGATTGGATCGATCATAATTGCATTATTTTTTTTATATATTAAAACAGTGTACGTGTGTAGGCATAACAACAATTGATATATATATATACACTTTCGATTTTTAACAATGAAAATATAGCAGGCCTTACATTTTCATGGGTGTGATCAGCCCAGGCACTGGGAGTGATCTTTAAGATACCGGTACCTATGTGTCAGCCTGGTAAAAAGTTTCAGTCGATTCAGGCCTCTGTGAGCGAGCAGTTGCTCTTCTTGGTCACCTATTTCTCACACTTAACCCAAGTTGAATGAGACTTTCGTCAACTAGGGAAGGGTTAAGATGCAGCCGGAAAAAATAATATTATTTTTCTAGGTTTTACCTCAATTCCATGCTGACAGTCATAGATTGGGACCTCCTGTCTCACTTTTTTAGACCTTACTGCCGGAACCATCGTCGCATACATATTCATTCGATACTCAAATGTTTCCTCCATCAAACCGGATATAGTTGTCGAATACTTGTTCTTTTTGGCTTGTATGTTTCTCTTCAAACTCTGAAATAATTTCTCTTGGCATAGTGGAAGTTCTACATCCTCTAAGTTTGTTACGCCTGATGGCAATGCGGCATGGTTCTTCGTGAAATCAGACATTTCAACATCCAATGTCTTTGTTTCGCCAATGGTGCTTTCCATCAATGGGTCCTCATGTATTTCAGCATTCTCTATGTTGTCGGTCTCCACGGCTGCATTTTCTGCAAGGCTGCTTGTATTCTCTCCACTGATGTTGGATTCCCTCATGTTGGTCAACCCTTTTGGGTCTGATCTCTCCACACTTGTTGACAGATTGGTTATCTCCGTCAGGACTTTTTTCTCTCGCTCTTGTCGAAGTGCTCTTCTTTTGCTATTGATTCGTTTCCGGACTTGTTCCGGAAACATTTTCATCTTTCCCAAACATTTGTACCGCATCATCAAAGCATTACATGCTACATCTCGCTATGTTTCAAGTGGTGTTCTCTTGCACAAATTTCTAACGTAAGAGCTGTGAGTCGCACGACAGACATCAGCACATCATACTGGATATCTAAGCCGTCATTGTCCAGTTTGTTCAATCGTGCTTCCATGTATTCAGGCAGTCTAAAATCGTACACATCAGTATCTTGATCTTTCTCTACTTCTGAATTTACAGGACCCGACTCACTCCCTGTTGCGTCCAATGACTTTGGGGCTGGGCAATTTGGCAATGTTGACGGTAGACTGGACCCTGCTGATGGTAGACTGGACATTGCCAACAGTGGACTGTACATTGCCGACGGTAGACTGGGCATTGCAGACCGTGATGGTGGACTGGACATTGTCGACGGTAGACTGGGCATTGCAGACAGTGATGGTGGACTGAACATTGTCGATGGTAGACTGGATATGTGTTGTAATTGTAGACCGTGACGGTGGACTGGGCATTTCAGACTGTGATGGTGGACTGGACATTGTAGACGGTAGAGCTGGCATTGCTGACTGGGCGCCTGATGTGCAATTTAAAAAGAAAGTTTATCGAAAGACAAGAAAGCAATGGTCAGATATCAAATGAAGATATTGATGCTATTTTTGATGAAGAGACTAATGATGCCTTTGCAGGGACAGAAACAGAATATCTGCAAATGAAGTTCTTCAGAGAGCATTTCAATTTTGTGGTATGTATAGAGGATGTGCCGTGCCAATGTGTATTTCCGTGAGGCCTAGAAAACTTTATTATTTATTTAGCAATGAAACAAGAATTTTCTTTCCTAAAAAAAGGTGATATTTCACTGCCATTCAATATCAGTTTTGTTATTCAACTGGAGTGAAATCACACTCTCTCATCATGCTCCTATCTGGTACTGATTCCCATCTGCTTCAATCTCTTTGCAGAAAATATCTGTCTACTTTGCACTGACATGTCATCATTAGAATCAGTCACCCACATTCTAAATCGGAATATCTAATTGACTAATCTACAGAATATGACAAAATAGCCAGTCAAGACAGAACATTTCAAACTTTGAAAACATGTGTAGTTCACCTGTTAAGTTATAAAAGTTTTCACCTGATATTTTGTCCCCAGCCTCTCTGTGGCCGGGGGATTTTAAAATGAGTTAGTTCTGTCTTTCTGTGCCAGTGTCTAAAGTTGTCAGATCCCTCCAAAATTCGACATTTGCATTCCTTGCAACAAGACCTCAATTGGTATTGTTTCAACAAAATTACAGGTGGCCCTACTTTCGTTCACCGAATTTGTACATTTTTTCAGTGCAAATTCGGGATATGTGGGATGTAGGCTACGCATTCCTTGTGACAAGACCTCAATTGGTATTGCGTTTTACCAAGATCTGCCTAGGTGGTGCCACTAAGGGTTTGATTTGTTTGAATTATAAAAATGTCTTTGCACGCTATCAACATGAAATGCTCTCTCAGATTCCAGTGAAAATCGGCATATGGGTGCCCTGCAACAAGACATCCACTGGTATTGCATGTCAGCAACATCTACAGGCCTGTTGTAATATTTTCTCATAAAACCTGTTGAAGGTTATCTTGATCATGCCATGGGTAACCTGTGGCCGATACTTCAGAGTTAAATACGTGTTAAAACAAGCAATTACGGTAACCTATAAGAGGTTTTCTAAAACTGAAATTGGGTTGCTTCTACGAGAACTGGCTTATTAGTCCACCATAACAGTACAATCTGTCATTACATGACTTTCAAATCCATCCGAGGCGCCCTCGGTGGCCGAGTGATCTGAGGCGCTTCACATCGCTGAACCGGCACGGATTCGAGCCCAACTGGTCCATGTGTAAAAGTTTGTCAGTTACTTGCCGATAGGCGGTGGTTCTCTCCGGGTACCCCGGGCTTCCTCCACCAACCAAACTAACTGTCACCATATGAGTGAAACAACCTTGAGTGTGACATTAATATTATGTTTGATAACTATGAAACCATTTCAGCAGGGCACCTGGCATACTCTGGATGCTTGTTCTTCATACCATACTAAAGCTTGTCAGACACCATTGGGTAACTTGGAACCCTGTACTCTATACATGTAATATTGCCTATCTGAATTATGATTCACTTATACATGTTATGCATTTTCTTCAAACAGGATCCTGTCAAACAAGTACTTGGTAAAAGAAATGCTGTTGTTGGACGAGGATCAAAAAGAAAAATAGCAGAAATTGAAGATGCTATGTTCCAGTAATTGAGTTGTACAAACCAAGGAGCAATTCATCAGTGCTTTTTGACTTCTGTGATGGTACATACTTCAAAAAAGACCCCTGGTTTAGAACACATCCCAAATCACTTCAACTCATTCTGTGTTATGATGACGTTGAACTATGCAATCCACTTGATAGCAAATCAAAGACACACAAAGTGGCATTTTTCTATTACATATTTGCCAACATACATTCAAGGTTTCGCTCCAAGCTCTCCGGAATAAATTTATTGTGTGCTTGTCCATCTTTCCACCTGTCATCAAATAGTTATGGAGTTGAAGCGGTTTTGAAACCCTTCCTACAGGAGATGATCCAGCTAGAAAATGAGTGAGTATTACGTTACCCAATACTGTTCGGAGAGTGCATGGTGCAGTTGCGTGCTTTGTAGCCGACACACTAGCTGTCCATGTTGTTTGTGGATTCAAGGAAGGTGTTGGGTTTGCTTTTAGAAAGTGTCGTCATTGCATGATTTCTGCCAATGATATAGATTCACGGTTTAATCAGTCAAACTTTGTCAGGAGAACAGAAAAAGGTTATAATAACATGTGCATGAAACTGGAAAATGCTGCAACATCAGAATTTCGAGAAATTCTATCAACTGCTTATGGGCTGAACAGGAGGAGTGTTTTCAGTCGGTTGCCGCATTTCAGTATTGTGAAGTGTATGCCACAGGATATTATGCATGTTATTCTTGAAGGCTCTCTCCCTTACAGCATGAAAAATTTGCTGAAATATTACATCAATCAAGGCACCTTTTCGTTGCAACAGTTAAATCATAAATTAGCAAATTTTGAGTTAGGATACATTGATCAGAAAAACAAGCCTTCTAGCATTCTAAATACAGTTACTGATGATGATGGATCACCCCACCAGTCTTCAGCTCAGATGTGGACACTTGGAAGATTTTTTCCACTTTTGGTTGAACATCTGGTTGATAAATCTGGCAGTGTTTTTTTTTATTTGCTATTACTTGAACTAATGGCAATAGTGTTCAGTCCGATAATACATAAGGAGGATGTGTTGACACTTCACGATTGTGTCGTGTTTTATCTAAAGTTATTCAAAGAATATTTCAGAGAAGTCAGTATTATCCCGAAGCAACACTACATGCCTGATTTTTCAGAACGAATATTGAGTCTTGAGTACGTTTTGGGTGCATGCACTTTGCAAGCTGAGCATTCATATTTTAAATCACTTTGTGGTTCAGCAGGTTACAAAACCATTTGCTATTATATGGGTAAACCATATCAACTAACTGCAGCCAGTAGTACATTGAGCATATATGGAGAAGAGAGGGACCATCCCATGTTTGAAAGTGAAATTGTGTGGGGCCCAAATACTACTCTTGATCTGTGCTATGTAAAACTTGAAATGGAGAGATTTGGCCGGTCTGCTGAAAATGAAATAGATCATGCTTCAAAGCCAATTGGGTGAATGTTGGTGGGAATAGTTTCAAACCCGGTTTGTTTGTTTTTTTTGCTATTGATTTCATCGATGGTATGCCAATATTTGCAGAAGTCATAACTGTCTGGTGTGTTGAAAAAACACCTTTTCTCAGAGCACAACAGTACACCACTTTATCATTTCGAGAGGACTTGCATGTGTTTGAGATTGAATCACCAACTATAGCATGTGGTTTAGAAACTGTCAATACTCTGAGTATGCTTGTACCAGAGTTGTATAATGGTTATGCTGCTGATCATGAGCAAACGACATTCATAGTTCCTAAGACAGACCTGAGGATGCACACATCCTATGTCAACTGAATTACTGGTGGCACAGATTGGGCCCCATCAAAAGAATTACATGAAAGCTTAAGCTATACGACAACTCAGAGGTTCTACACGTAGTTGCAATTTAATGCACGAGCTTTACGTGAAGAAGCTGAGAGTTGTCATATAATTTATGACTCCACGTAAAACAGTATATTACGTGTAAGTTCACGAGGCTCCCGGGGATTGATCTGGGGTGTCGTCATGCACACTCCAGGTGATGGTAAGAATAGATATCAGCTCGTCAGATAGCTTGTCATAAGAGGCGACTAACTGGGGCACCCATGGGGATCCCGGGTGTGAAATGAAATAGGACCCCACCCTTGGGGCCTCAGGTGTTAAAAGGAATAGGACCCTATCCGTGTGGTTTCCGGGTGTGAAAAGAAATATTAACCAACGTCCGTGATATGACTGAAATAGTGTTCAAAGCGACGTTAAATCATATTCACTCACTCACTCCTTGTTTATCATAAGTTAATTTCTAAATATTAGGGCAGCCGAATGCTTAATTTAAAGGTGAACTGCAAAGGTTTCAAATTTTCTGTTTAACACTTTCTCTGGATTCAGTATAAGGGTGACCAAACAAACAGAAGTATTCCGTTTTGTTAAAATTAATGTTTCTTCTTTTCGCTGCTTTGGAATGTCGCTTGAACACCTATCACTTATCTTTCATTGATTATGACATGATATCAGACCAACTGACTGAAGGAGTGGTCCGATGTGACGTCATAATTTGATGTCAGACAAGAATTGGCAATTTTCAATAAATGATTTGGCAAGTTGGACATCTGGTAGTTGGCCCTTTTTCTATACATATACCATGTAAAACATGAAATAATTAACATAAAGCAGTATAATAGGGATGTTTCGAGATGAGAATTTTCAACCATGAAAGGTGTGTCATTGTGCACATGACGTTGCGCCAAGGAGTGGGAATCAGGCATTGCTTTAACATTGGTACTTCCGCAAAATTTGGAAAACATGTATTCCATCTCAAATAATCTTGAATAAAAGGTTTAATAGATAGAAGTATTTGAATTAAATAATTCAACATTGCCAGTATTAACACAATTCTCGCTTAATGTCGGGAGGGCAATGAAATCGTTTTGAGGCTGAAGATTCCAATATTAGTATATCCCTATTCTGGTATGTTGTCAGGTTATCCTTACTGAATTCAGGGTAGATGATCAGCAGTTCACCCTTAATTGTAATAAGTCCTTCTGCATGCGCTGTGATCAGCAACGTTTTTGCCATTTTCCAGCCATAGATTATCTCCGTTGTTTATGCCAACCCATTCCATGTATAGTGCTCAAAAGTTTGTACCGTTGTGCGATGTCAGTTCATCCGACAACCAATCAATCACCAATTCATTATGACACGAGATGAGATTAACTTTTCCATGGTACATGAATGTGTATATGGACAGTAAGTTACATGTAATTGTACCTTGCCATATTTTGATATATTATTGTTATATTTTCTGACAGACAGTTTATTCATGAAAACCCGAGACACCGAGTGCAATACTGGTTTTCATCACAACATGGACGACTACAATACCAATCCATATTGTACAAAGCACTGTATAATGACCTATTTATTATACAGGTCATCGAAATATTAAACTAATTATTCGTTATTGATTTTTTATTTATGTTTGAATCAATATAGTTTTGTTAGATAAAACAACACAGCATTAATATATTCAACTATAACAATAAATTCAACTACAGGACCCATGAATTGCTAGAGTGCAACAGACTCAAAATCTGTAATTCTGCATATATCATGTAAATCCATGTATATTATCAGTCTCTACTTTCCGAACTTCATTTGAGACACATTTGACTGACTGCGTAATGTTACTTTGAGTTTAGATCTATAATGCTATTTAAGTTTGCTAGATGATCGAGCGAGAGAATAGAATGTTCCCAACTTTTGTAGCTTCATTTTGGTGCCATAACAAAAACAGATACCTCCCTTAGAAATATAAAATGAGAATTTAATACGGCATTTTGGGATCCAATACGACTTTGGGTATTGTACGAACATGTGGTGCAATTTAAATGATTTGATTGGATAATAGGACATAGCTGTATAATAATTTGTTATACTATTGTTATATTTTCAAATACAGTTTATTCGTGAGAATTCAATATTTTGCTATGTCCTTATTAAACAGTTTATTTAGTACGGCCGTACTGGAAGTAAATTCGCAGTTTGCTTCACGGAGTCGCTGACTATTCAGTTCATTTGCCTCAGCGAGTCGCTGGTTGAACTGATACAGATAAATGGCCAGCTGCTGACTCGTCGTGTCAGACTGCAAAGTTATATATTAACAGTTTTGGCTAATTGAGTCAAAAAAAGTTCCAGTCCGACAGCAGTGCAAATATGGCTGTTCGAGTTGGAATGCAGCCAGTGGACTTGCCTAAAAACGGACTCAACAAGTCGATCATATAATACTAATTTTGGATACTTTAGCCATTACCTGAATGAGACTGTTATGAGACCAAATTCTAGAGGAGAGGGCCAAATGGCTCAATACTGGCTACTTTAATGATCTTACAATTCGAAGGACTCGATGGTGGATGATTACTGGCTGAATCGGTCCTTCACTGGATGCAGTTTTTCTAGTGTAGGCCTATATGTTTTCATTGAACGGCTTTGGCAGAAAGATAATGGAACTTGCTGGGATAGCTGTAGGATCATGAGGGAAAATCAAAAATCACAAATGGAAAATGGCATCTACCGCTCAATGGTACCGGGGACATTTTTTTAGTTGCAATAGCTTGAATCTTAGTCACTATAGCTATGGGGTTAGGGAGAGTGATTCGAGAGGGCATATAACTCCCACTGGCCAAAGCACTAGCTAGTACGGCATTCAATGTTTTCCGCCTTTGTTCACCAAAGAATTTCCCTGTCCATAATCCAAAGACCTAATTCATAAAACAGCTAAAATAAAATTCCAAGAAAAAAATATTGTGGCTAGTTTCCCACAAGAGAGAATCGGTCAACAGTTTTCAATGATGCCAGCAGGGCATTATGATCTTCCGTGAATATGAAATCCGTAACACTGATCAGTATTCTTAATTCATATGATTTTCGTTGTAAAGTCGTTATCTAGGTATGATGTATCGCAGTCACGCTTTGGATGTGACAGTTCACATGAACACCATGAGGATCTTTAAATACATAGGTTCGTCTGGCCCCTAGTCCCGGGCAAAACAGAATTAGACACAAGTTACGAAACTTAACGCCATAGATCTTGCACGTTACGCTCGTACTTTCGCTATCAGCATGCGATATGTATGGTCAAATTTGAGAATTTTTGAGTGAAGACGCTTGGTGATATAGCACTGGTTTCTTCAATAGTCTTAACATTAACATAATATTAACATGTAACATACATGTAACACATGGGGCTGAGAAAATGAAATAAATTTTACATCTAATTTATCTATATGTCTTCACTGAACGAGTTGTGTTCATAAAAAAAACAGTCAAAATAGTATCTGATTCCCAATGGAACATGGAACATTTTTGGATCAAAAGGTCGTCAATCTTTGTCAGGATAGCTATGGGATCGAGACGAGCGACACGAGTGATATGAGAGAATGGTCTAAAAGAACATTTAACGTCCGCTGGGTTCAATGCTGCAGCAACCACAGTCCCATATATTCCGTTTCTAAGTGAAAAATAATATTAAATAGAGAAGTGATCATTCTGAGTTTCTGAATTAATTAATCTGCTTACATTCAGTAGTACCCATCAGAGATTTATCCTCCGTACAATTCATCAGTAAAGTTTTTCATTGTATGTTACTAATTAGTGTAAAATGGTAGATTCCGAAAATGTTAGCCCTACCAGGACTGGAGGCATTATACTCCACTGCCCCTAGCAAACTTTCGACGCTATCTCCGGAACGACACAAAATTGAGAGCTGACATTCGTGACATTTGAGGTAAATTCAAAATGTCGGTCATGTGGGATACCAGAAAGATGATGTTTTCGTCACTTTCCACTCAAAATTCCTGATTTTACTAATTTATCATGCAGTTCTTCCGAAGAAAACACATAACTAAAAAAACAATCGAAAAATCTTACCGAAATGTCTTCCAAAATACATCTTTTTGAAAATGACGTCACTGTGTCGTCAACATAGCTCCCATCTTGGATATGTTTTATATTTTCTGGTAAAGCTTGGTCCAAGGGTAAAGCTATAGTGTGGTAAGTTTGAGCTCACTAGCTCAAGGGGTAAAAACAATATTTTGGAGGAGGTGAAAAGGCCCCTTCCGGGCCCTGAGAGGTCGCAAAAAGCCCAACTCAGATAGGGTTATGTTAAACCCATGCGGAACCATTTTAAATGTGAGATATATGTAACCACGATACCACACAGATCGCATGAAATGCTTATGGGCAATGTTTCTTATGGGAGTAGCACCAATAAGGTTGTATTTGAAAGCTGACGCTATGACCATATTGAACATAGAATTTGCCCAATTTTATGAATTTCACTTACTTACATTAATGAAACAGGGACAGGAGTACTTCGAGCACCGAGTGTTTGAACATGAGCGTGGATATTGCACTTTGAGTTGCCGGTTGAGCTGACCGACGTGACCTGGCGGTTGTCGGTTATGCAGTTCACTTAAAAGGTTTTGCTAAATTCATCGATTTCACACAACCACATTAATTCATGAAGTGTAAGCTGGCAGGTCTTTTTTACTGATTAACAAGCTGAGTAGTTAGCAGGTCCTCCGCCAGGTCGCCTGTTTGGGAGCGTATAGCATATACGCTTCCAATATCTCCTTAAATGTAACTTGGAAAGTGGACATGTGTATCTGGAAAGAGATGTTTATCTGAAATTGTTGAGACAAGTTGAGAAGGTTTGGGAAGCAGTAATGGGTAGTGTAACAATGGAATGTAAGTCTGTGATTGTATATGGATGTGTAGATGGTGAGGTTTATAAATTTGAAGGAAACCAATCGACGTGTGGATCGCGGCATATCACGCGGTCGAGACAATTCAGCATCAAAATAACCGTAAGCGATAGGTAGTTTGGCTCGCATCATGGATCTTATGTTCGCATTATACAAGATAGGTACATTGATTTGTAGATTTAAGGGAGAAATAATAAATAAGTAGGTTGGTGGATTTTATAACGTATAGACAGTGTTACTTACTGATTAAAAGACGGCCAGTGGCAGCCATATTGGATTACATACTACCTCAATGAAAATCAATACCAATGGCAATCTAACTGATGTGAAGCAACTTCTCAAGTTTGAAGTCAGTCGAAGGAATTGTTCTCAAGATACCGCGTTCAAACGATGCAGGATGGACGGAATCCAAGATGATCAATGGCAGCCATCTTGGATTACATTCTACCTCAAT
Organism: Hanleya hanleyi; assembly: GCA_036873755.1. NCBI lineage: Eukaryota > Metazoa > Mollusca > Polyplacophora > Lepidopleurida > Hanleyidae > Hanleya > Hanleya hanleyi. The sequence continues at coordinate 10,867 of JAVTVY010001174.1, forward strand.
GAAAATCAATATCAATGGCCGTCTAACTGATGTGAATCGCCTTCTCTAGTTTGTGAAGTTGATTAGTCAAATTTTTCTCAAGATATGGCGGTCATAAGATGCGGGACGGACGGAAACCAGTCTGGTCAATGGCAGCCATCTTGGATTACGTATCTCGGTTAAAATCAATGCCAATGACCGTGTAACTGATGTGAAACACCTTCTCAACTTTGAAGTCAATCGGACGAATTGTTCTGACGATACCACGTTCACAAGAAGCTGGACGGGCAGAATCCAAGCATAATGAAAAGATGGTCAATGGCAGCCATCTTGGATTGTGAAAATCAATACCAATGGCCATCTAACTGATGTGAAGTACCTTCTCTAGTTTGAAATCGATTGGTCGAGTTCTCAAGATGCGGAACGGACGGAATCCAATGTGGTCAATGGCAACCATCTTGGATTACATACATCCTCAATGAAAACCAATACCAATGGCCGTCTAACTGATGTGAAGCACCTTCTCGAGTTGAAGTCGATTGGTCGAGTTGGTCTCAAGATATCGTGTTCATAAGACGCGAGACGGACGGAATCCGATATAGTCAATGGCAGCCATCTTGAATTACGTACTTCAGTGAAAATCAATACCAATGGTCATCTAACTGATGTGAGGTATCTTCTGGAGTTCAGTGAAAATCAATACCAATGGCCATCTAACTGATGTGAAGTATCTTCTCGAGTTTGAAAAGTCTGGGCGAGTTCTCGAGATATCGTGTTCATAAGATGAGGGACGGCTGGAATCCAAGGTGGTCAATGGCAACCATCTTGGATTACATACTTCCTCAATGAAAATCAATACCAGTGACCGTGTAACTAATGTGAAGCACCTTCTCAAGTTTGAAGTCGATTGATCGAATTGTTCTCGAGATATCGCGTTCAACAGACGTGGGACGGACGGAATGACGGAAGAACAGACGGAAGGACGGACGGCTAGAATGCCCAAGTCCTCCCATCACATCTTGGCGGGGCACAATAAATGGGGCCAAGCTGCATTTGTGTTGGTTAAAGAAAGTGTGCGATTAATAAAACCGGTAGTGCTACATTTAGTGACGCATTGAGTTTTTAACATCTGCTGAAAATCTAATGGTGGAATTTGTACTCTTGAAGTTAATAGATTGACCAGTTAATGAAGATATCAGATATGAATTATTGTTGGAATTACCACCTCTGAGGTACGAAAGGTATAAAACAATATATTAGTACATTTGTCCTTCCCGCATCAGTGGATATGTTGACACAAATACATTTATATTCCCCGGAGGGGTTGTCGATTATACTTGTTGTGGTCCAGTACACAAGCACTTAATAGTTAGTTCATCATACATAATTTCCTGTGTTCTTGAACAATAATTCACTCCGCTTTACAATAATAATATTTATAGAATTAGAATTATGTTATATTTATGTACTGAGGGCGTCTGCCAATCAAGAATAAGTTATTCCTAAGCCTTAAATCATCATGTTATAATAGTATTGATGTACGCGATCACTGTATGTTTTTTGAGTGCGAGTGATGCTATGGAGTTAAACGAGTAGATCATGTTCAGTTTCACATGATTATGGAGAAATAACATTGTGAACTTTTCAATACAGGACGAATTCTTCGTAAAAGTTTTCAGTTAGAGCGATATGCAAAAGGTGGGAAACACTGGCGACAAAAAAAGCAGCCATATGACTCTACAGGAATGCATTCCATTCCACTGTAGGGTGAATATAGCCTGCAGTTTATTTGAACTCATGAACTTTGTTATTATTTACAGCGTCCCATAAAGATTGAAACAGCTGTCTCACATAAGTACAGATAGAGAGTCTGGAATCGCTATGTGGGATTCCAACAGAATCAACCTCATCACCTGGGGCTGCCTTAGCCATCCTATCGGTCTCAGTATTACCTTTGATGCAATATCACCTCTAGATGACGACTTTACAACGAATATCATATGGATTAAGAATACTGATCAGCGATACGGATTTGATATTCTTGGAACATCATGATGTCTTGCTAGCATCATGCTGACCGATTCTCCCTTGCAGGAATCTAGCCAATGTTTATGTATAATATGATTGGCTCTTTGAATTTGGTGCTAATGCTGTTATATGGACTATGGAATAGGTCTTTGGATTATGGAAGCGGGTATTCTGTAATGGACGCCACTGATTTATGAATGACGATCCAGACGCTATTTATTTGTTTCACGTGTATATAGCGTGACATACAATGTCAAAATGCCCAATGATCTGTTATTTACAATTGAACAGTCCCGAGATTGAAGTCTCTAACTGTAAAAAACGCCAAACGACGTTTCTGCCCATGTGCCGTTACGCCGAGGTTAGGCAAGGAAGCATTTCTTAACCTTGCAATGCTGTGCTATTTAATTCGCGAAGTTTTACAAGCGATGACGTCTGTTTGTAAATACTCATTTAACCCCGAGACAACATCTTCAAAGTTGTCTGTATTTTCAGTATTTTGGAAGCCACAATGATATTATTTTCCGATTTGTTTTTTTGGTATAACCCATGTAAAAGCATTTTCCGGTGCCTAATATTGGCCCAACATCACATGGCCAGTGTCGTCGTTTCGCGCCTTTCATCGCTAAAGAATTCTATCTCGGGACTGTCCTATTTCGCATTATTGATGCTTAGTGTCTGTCTGGTTACTGATCAAAAACAGTAATTTTACTCAAACTATCACGACACTGGAATGGCTGGTGATACATTTTATATCGACCTATTACTGGAGAAAGGGTTTAATGCTTTTCTTCTTCTATGAGAGTAATGTCCAAATTCTGTTTTGCAAAACCTTTTATTCAGAAAACGCGGAAGATCAACAGATGATTATATAATCGTTTTCTCTGTTCTTCTATCAATGACGAGACGTATGGAGGGTTGAAATTTCGTTGTTGTTGTTTTCAATCCAAGAATTGGAGAGCCGTGAGTTAAACACGTGGCCCGTCGGCTGGGCATATACCGGAAGATGGGCATGCAATACCTGTGGAGAAAAATAGAGCTTATTAAGATGAAAATACGAAAAAGAACCACAATAAAAATATTTTTAAAATCTGAACCCTTACAGCTATTTTGCATTCTTAAAGCCATTAAAAAGGAAAACACAAAGAAAAACATCCCCGCAGCGCATCATCGAACATTCCCTCAGCATAAATTATTTTGAATAGTTGACGGCTACATTTTCTAGAGATAATTAGATACATGTATACAAATTATACCATATCTGCTCTATTATAATTAGGATTCTGATTTCGAGCATTCCATTAACATTGAGCTTACTGATAATTGAGTATTACTTTCAAAATCGAATAAATGAATATCTGGTATGGCGAATAGTCCGCCACTGAGCATATATACATATGAGATGATTTTGAAGATAGAATGAATTCGTCAGCGGGATTCGAACTCCGGCTAAACGCGCCGATGCTCTGATGACTGAGCTATGACGGTCCCATATTACACCTATGGGTTGTCCCCGTGATGACCAACCTTCTCTCTCAATATTTTTAATGAAATGAAAATTTGGTATGCCCGCCACTAAAAACTTATGAAAGGCTCAGTCATCAACGAGATTCGAACCTTCCAACATCGACTAAACGCACCGATGCTCTACCGACTGGGCATTTAAAATGAACTGCGTATTTGGTATGCTCGCCACTCAGCATATATACTTATGAAACGATTTTTAAGAGATAAAGAATAATTTAGTCGCCAGCGGTATTCGCCCCCCCCCCCGACTGAACGCACCGATGCGCTATCTACTGAGCTGTGGCATCCCACCCGTGGATTACTGACCAACCTTCTCTCTCGGTATTGTGAGCAAACTGGCTTTATGTTGAAAAACTTATTCTTTGGTACGGTGATTCGGAACTTAATTACCAATAATGTTATAAATATGGTTGCGATATTAATAACAAATTATAACCAAGCGTTGAATTTCAGATACTTGAATAAGAACTGCATAGATCCTCATTGATGCATATTTATTCATCGAAATCTTATAATTGATCGCATTTCCAAATTAAAGCACTTAGTAAAAAAGAAATGAGGATGTTTGTAAAAAACAACTTTTTTATAATTAGGTACAATGCTATAAACTGGCAAAATATATTAAGTTTTAAGGGGATCAGACTAACTCGAAAATTACGCCCTACACTGATTTCCAATTCAGAGAGTTTATGGAGAAAAAAAAATAAGAATGAAAATGAGCACAGCTGCTCTATGCATTAAACAAGATCATTTGTCAACACTTTTTTTCATCATTGTATACCGTAACCTCCATATGAAGCAAGCAGTTTGGGTGAACTGAAAATATAAGAGGTTATCTAACATCTTTTGCATAACTTTTGAAAAATTTAGACTTATTACCGCGATGAACTCATTTTTCGATTTCGAAGATCCCCAGATCATAGCTCATCGTACCAGACTCAATAAAGGTACAATCCTCATTGTGAACCATGTCGTTGAAATCCAAATTGCTGCTATGTGGGGCCCATCTTTTGAACGTTCACCTGATTTAAGATAATATCATCAGATCAAAGTAGGCATTCATTAAAACGAAGCTATGGGGACCTATTCAGTTTGTTCAACGGCATAGACAGTCTTCTTTTTTGTCTGTTTCAAAATACCAAGAAAATATAGATTCATAGTCATGCGATCTTAAGTAGCCTAGGCATAATTCCAGCCGACATGGGTCGCTCAGAGTTCCAGCCTCCCATCCCAGCTAAACATGAACAATCTTTTACAATACACGACTTGCCGGTCGTCTGAATGTGGCAAAAAAGAAGAGTTATAGCCCCCTTTTCAGGAGTAAGATTCGAATACAGCAATGCCTTCAACATGGGCCTCGGGTAAATCACTGTCATAAGTTTGTTTATGGGCAGTGTCAGAAGATGACAGGGACCTGAAATATCACTGAACTGTTCCAGAGTGAAAGACGTCTGAAGAAATCATGTAAAAATCCTTTAAAATAACTTTTTCAGCAATTATCATTCCGTGCCTATGCTTACAGCATGCGTGAAGCAAAAGTTTACTCGTGGTTCGCATTGTACTATGGGAAGCTTTTGCTATTTGTAGACGACCGGCAAGACGTGTATTGGGGCCTCGAGGCCGCTGGAAATTTGAACCGTCAGGGAGGCGTAGGTACAAGGAAACAGGCCAACAGAACAAGGCAGGCCATATCTTGCCATGTTAGAAACTGCTTGACAGTGTGAGAGGTTTGGAGTTGGAGTATCTAAATTCCGAGAAAAAAAACATTCGGTGCGACACTTGTAAGTTTTAGCTTTCCATGTCGCCCCTTCCCACTTTATTCCTAATATACTTACACCCGTAGCACTGACATGGGCCGATACAAGCTGGGTCACATGCCTGTCCAGTGGGAATATGGCCCACAATGCAATTGCCTGGACCATCTGTAGAAAAAAGTAAATTGGGGAATTGATTTACATTACCGTTTTCGGTTGGCCATGATGAGATCATCGACGTCTCTGTCCAACGTCTCTGTTTTAAAAGGTCGTAATTTTATTAAAGATAAGATACAATTTGACGGATAAAAGTACTCCAGCTGACCTATATTACGGTTTTTACAACAGCGTGAACTTTCAGCATTAGCATATTACTTTTAGAAGGACAAAGGATTTCGGATGTTCATTCCATCGTGATAGAGAATTTGTTCGGCAGTATGCTGGTCTTGTCCATTACTACGGTTCTTGGCGAAAGGCACATTTCGGAACGGTCGCATTGATAGCTAACCCTATAAAGTACCTTTGCCACACGAGATTAATGGCAGTAAAACACAAAAGCATGCAACTTAATACTTCCATTTATGGGCGTGCGAGTCTGCTTGTTACACGAAATATGGAGACAGACTATGTTTATCGTATTGGGACTACATTAGGTGTGGTGTTATATAGCGACCCAGACGGGCATTCCATTTCCTTATCTGGTCTTGGTCTTGTCTGTCAAAAATTGCAACGAACAACTGTTCGATCAGCCCTTCTTCAATTGGATCCCCGATAACTAACTTCTTTCGTTTCTAAAATCAATTAATTTAAATGTCTGGTTATATGCACTGAAATTCGGCTCATCTTTCTCTTGAAAATGTGCTAAATAGATGGGATTCCATGTATATTGACCATGTAATGAGGAGGATAGCTCATTACGTATTAAATATAATAAGGGCATATATAATATAATATATTCTATCAATTGGAAGGAGTTTATTTTCTATATATTATTTTGGAAAGTTGTACTTGTTCCATGATATTTAGTAAATACTACTCAATTTCATAGTGTAGTATATAATGTTTCTATATTCGGGATAATAATGAAAATTATTATATGACCTGTGATTTTGGTGTGGAAAGATCATATCCCGATTTATTGGTCTACCGTTTCTGCATGTAACAAAAATAGTCGCCATATTATGGCTCTTAGTTGAGCGTGAGCTTTCATAGATAGCCGTTGACTTTTAGAAACATCGTCGGATGTTCATTTCAAGGTAGCAAAAACTTTGTCCAGAATTTGCCCCTTTACCGTTGAAAGGATGACAAATGTCTGGGGCACCATGCACTACACCAAGACATCCCAATAGACAGGCAAATACACTGCGGGTTCGATTCCACCTTCACAATTACGTAATAGTTATCGCCTGAGACAGAGGGGTTCACGCTGAATGAACACTCACACCAGTCCGATTTGAATACCGAGGTCGCGAAGCGACCGAGGTATTTAAATCGGACTGGTGTGAGTGTTCATTCTGCATGTACCCCGATGTCGAAGGCGATAAATAACTTACACAATGGCCGTATTGTGTAACACATCATGGTTGTTTCAGGACAAACAACACATTTGCATACGAAACATAACTTCCACAACCCGTTTGACTGGTCCGTAACTCTCACGTTATCGTTACAAAGATTTGTAACAAAAAAATATATGTAATTGATATATATACGTGTCACAATCTACATTACGTGAAACGCATATGAAGCAAAATATGCAGACATACAAATTACATATCCCTATGTTCATACGCATGATCTCATACTATGCCTATAATTAAGGGAATGTCTGACAGAAATTCACGTTTACCGGTACACATTTGACTTGTACCCACACATATACGTACGGCAGAAAATTGATGCGTTACGACATACAGACGCGTCATATTTTGACTGCTTAGTCTGCAATCAACGCTCAGCAGGCGACAACCAAAGATTAGACCTATATTTGAGGCAGTCGCTGTTTTAATGTATGTATATCAGAAGGCATATAGTGTAACGCTCACAAAAAGAAATTGTGACGGGATTCAGTGAAACTACAGCAAGAATGCACGACCGCGACGACGCTGGTGTCACTCGACAAGAAGGTATGTGACTGGCAGCAAAATAAACCAAAGTGTGATATTTACATGGCGTATTTCCATGCAGATCCTATAACGATACATGTAGCTTGTCCCCCCAATAATGGAAAGTAATTCTGTATTTGACTGACATTTATCAAAGCTGACTTGTCATTTAGTGGTGCTCAATTGAGCCATCTTCGCATATCCAAGTCGAACACTACACGTGACGGAACGCTAGTGTAGCATTTAACTTGAAATGTGAAGATGAATTGAGCTTGTGTTTCTCGAAATTTCACTTGAAAGTTCGATATCAAAAGGCTTTTGTATCATTTTCATACGAGTTATCTCCCGTCGCACACTTCAACGGACATTGTTCGTTCTTTCAATGATTAATCTTAAAATGTTTGATAAATCACTTGAACACCGGGTACGGGTTAATAAATTACTTTAACACTCGCCCACTTATTTTTACATGAAAACCTGCTAATTCATGAAGGCGACCAGGCGATTCACGCAGACGAATACCCATGCCAGACAAAGAAGTCAGTGTGTCTCTTGAAACTAGGGAGGTGTTCATGTCAAATATTACCCCGGATTTGATCGGCATGAACACCGGTTCTTGCTACTTGAACACCGGGGCACAAGTGAAACCCATTGTGCGCCGGGTCATTACGGCAAAAGAAAAACCCCGGTTACACAATAGAGTCAGTGTGTAATCGACTTTACAAACCTGCCCAGTGAGCTTCGCGCAGATGAAATTGACATTCTTGATAGGTGTAACGCATCTGGTTTGTCAATGACACACCGATATGTAATGCATATAACACGACTTGAAATTCCATTCATCTCTCGACGAACACAATTATTCGACAATACGGCATGCACACCCCTCCAATCAGATCGTCCTGTAAGGTAATTTGGACTACAATTCTCTCAGTCACACTTCTCGAAAGAATACATCATTCCATACCGAACCGGTCGAACGTGGTTAGAAACTAGCCGTGCCCGATATTTGTGACTTATTTCTGCAAAGGTATAATAAAATGGACATATAATTTCTGTAAGTGTCGTGTCAGATTTCTTCAGATTAAACCGTCCAAGTGTCATTTTAATCACACTGAACTTGGAGACCATTGACGAAAACAATACGCTTTTAGTTCCCTCTGAAGACATTTTTTTCTTTTCATCGAGGCCCAGTACAAATACGCGGAAGAGTTGGATCGAAAATTGGAGAGTGGGAATCCACTTCTGTGGGGAGGGAGGAACACATGTAAGCAATGTTTTTTTTTATTGTTTCGGCTCGAAACACAACAATCCTATCGACACAAACTCAACCCTCGAATTGACAGTTGTGATAAATTTGACGTCGTGGTACATGCTCTGGTCTGTTGTGCTGGGTGATTTAAGTGTTTTATAATCTGACCAACTCGTGGAAAGTGGAGTGGAAAGGAACATGATTTACATGAGAATAAACATTCGGCAACAAAAGACAACGGTGCTATCGAAAGACTACGCTCGAGTATGAGCCGTAGTAATGGACAAGACCAGCATACCGGCGAAGAAATTCTCTATTGCGATGAAATGAACATTCGAAATCCTTTGTCATTCTAAAAGTAATATGCTAATGTTGAAAGTTCACGCTGTACTAATTCAGCATCTCATCCGCATGGTTTTTGTTTTGCCAATCTTACGGCGCAAATTCACCCCGTAATGCTTCACAGTTGATCTATTGTAATTCTTACAGCAAAATTTTGACCAAAGATCGACAAACTCAAGTCACAAATTTGTCAATGCCCTGGATGCCCATATGTTATTTTCCCGTAAATGTTTAAATTTAGATATGTAATCGATGATTTGGGGAAATTAGTGTAGAAACATTGAAGAAACGCTACATATAGATGTACATATAGGCTAAAGTTAATACTTCACAATCTTTGATACAACAATTGTTGTATTGCACGACTCTAATATGGTAGACACTCTTAATATAACCATCTTAAAGTCGGGGCGCTCGGTGGCCGACTGGTCTAAGGCGCTTCGCTGGTGACCTCTAGTCTCACACCGCTGAACCGGCACGGGTTCGAGCCCAGCGGATCCGTGTGTGAAAGTTTGTCAGTTACTTGCCGACAGGCGGTGGTTTTCTCCGGGTACCTCGGCTTCCTCCACCAACCAAACTGACTGTCACCATATGAGTGAAACAACTTTAAGTGTACCATTAGGCCAAATTCCACCCTCTCCCACACTTTTAAAGCCTTTTAGTGTCCGTTGTTGTGTGTTGTGAACCCCTTGTGGTAATTTGGGGGTCCGTTGTGATACTTTGCGGATCCTTTGTGGTGATTAGCAGGACCGTGTCAGATGATCCTTCAGCACAGGTTACTGGGTTGCCGCCCCTATGCGGAAACTGGGTCCCGAGGAGTTCCTGTCCTGCCAATGCGATCTAATAAAACTCATTTTCCTGAGAGGTAATATCTAGAGAGGGCTTTCCCTTCATAACTAACGGAAATTGGGACTGAGTTCTTGGCTAGATTTTGCTTTCTCGAAAAACAATATTGGTTCATGCATTCGACTGGCCACACGTTCGCTCTGGAGTGCAAGGCTTCATGAAGTCTATTTCAAACCCCAGATACCATGTCTCATGTTAAACTCATACATTGGAGGTCCGATCAAATTAACCCCCAACATTAAATTGGAAAAAACCTTGAAAAACGTAAAATTCTACAGAACATACTACACATAATAACATGTGAATATAAGGAGTGAATATTCACCCTGAATGAACATTAAGTGCATAAACAATTTCTACTAAATTTTCGAGCAGCATTTCTAGACTTAGAAGCAGAAAAACATCTTTGTATCAGCTGAAGCTAAATAGTGTGGCACGGATATTTTATTTATCCCAAGAACTGAAATGATAGCTAGTCAAATTTGTAGAATGTAAGCAGAACTCTCTCCACAGATGCCTGAAGTTAAGTTTTGCAGTCGACTGAACTTCGCTATAGGTCCAACCTGACACCTTTGAACGGAATTGAGGATCAGCTGCAATCTGAGAAAAAGGTTTGAGCACAGCTGCTTAGCCTGGGGTTATTGATTCCTGCTCGGAAATCGAAATGTCGAATGCCCGTCATGTAGGAATATTTTCATGTTTAAACTTCAACGTTTTGAATCAATGTCACGAAAACATTATTGTACCTTCAGTCATCAATGGACGGTTCGTCTGCGAGCACTCAACTCCATACATGACAAGGCATTTGAAGAGCGAATCTATCTCAGACGTGTATATATTGTGTGTATTGTTACTAATATTATGGTTCCATGGCTCGTTAACAACTGAATCCAGTATGATTTAACGTCGTTTTCAACATGTTTTTTCCCATTCGTATCACGATGAGACCGGCATGTGCAAGGAGACGAGAGTGCCAACAGTTTCTAATATTCTCGACACTGATCAGCCTAGCTAGAACAGCACCCAGTCACCCATCCAAGTATTGACCAGGTTCAAACGTCGCTTAACTTCGGTCATATCTGGCAAGTACTGGTGTATCAAACGTAATACGCCGTACCAAATAACCGACTTCAGTCAACCATCACCTTGCCTTGAGAGGGCATGCAGTATGGGTCTGGATGGCTAGCAGTGCAAGAAGTCTGAAGCGCAGCAACTGAAATAGAGAGAGAGAGAGAGAGAGCATCGGCCAGGTCATTCTTACAGCCGCTAAAATTATGTGAATAAGTGTCGTCCGAGAACATTTGTATGCCATTCCAGTTTGGGAGGAATTTCCGCAACATTTTCAAGTCTTTCCTAACTTCCATGGCGATATATACAGTATGATGGAGATCTGATACTTGACTAGCTTGATCTAGCAGATACGATACAAATGCTCATGCCGGGTAGTATGGTTTGGCTTGCACTTTATGTGACCAAAGAGACTAAAACTTCCATCTGAAAATGCTGGATACTGACAGAATTGTTTAATAAATCCAACAATCCTGTCTATATAATACTGTGGGAGCCTAGCTTCCAAACGGTGGAGTTTAAAATGATGCCAAAGAACCCCAAGATATTGTCAGCCCAAAATGTTTTATTTGAAGGTGTGGAAAACTTGAGAGAGTAGAACGTGAATGATTTCCAGTACGTATTGTGATGAGGTGGGGGCGTTCTAATCTCAATAAATCATCTACTAAATGGTGAATGCATCTATTGCAATGGTTCGCTGCTTATCTAGCATAAGGCTTGAGACAGAGCATCAAACAGTTTAAGGTTGGAGCGTGAACCGAATGCCATACGCACCCAAACATAATACACCTGTCAAACCATACGTGCCAAAGGTTGGGGTCTGTGGGAATCACATTGAACTCGTCCGTTACGTCTATTTTATACCAATTACCAATATACGAGTTGTCAGAGCATTTCCATCATAGCTCTCTAGATTTGTATCTAATACCTCTTATGCCGGTGCTAGGAGCAGTTTGGTCATGCCATCCAAGTTGCCACATGAACAGGTACAACAAAAGCGTACCTGAGATAAAACACATATCACGAATCGTTAGATTCTTGGTATGTGCTTTAGAATAGATTAACCAGAAGACTATACTGTGAAGTCATGTGGCTCTGTCAGTATGTCGGCACCTCTTCCCACTTTCCTTATATGCGTTGTAATTATAGAGCCACGTCTCAGTCCCGAACTCACGAAGGTTGTTTATGGCCTGATATATCTTTACAGATTTGATCGAAAACTAATCGTTACTGATTAAGTTGTTGATACTTCCATGCTAGGTGCTATTGTGGGAAGAAGACAGATCAAGGATAAAGTGTTTCTCTCCTTAATATTTTACTGTTGCAATACCCACTGGACGGAACCTGTATATCTTGAATGGTGAACCACAAAACGGCCGGAGAGATACCCTTTGCGTAACTTCATTCCATAATTTGAAAGTGCTGTCGGGATAAGATCTGGCAGATGAAAGGTTTCTGCACTCATACGACTGTGTAAGACGATTACGAACACCGATGTCAAATCCGAATCGTAAATCAAGTAAAAGACGAATTTTCTGTCAGTGTGGTCAGCCAAATCTTTCTCTAATTGTTTCAATGTTTATGAGTGTGGAAGCTTTATCAACAGAGGAAATAAGTGGAGTGTGAACAACCACTACTTCCTCCTGAAAGAGCAAGTGTCAACTAGATTTATACTGAGACCGAGACCTTGCTGTTTGCGTACGAGTTAGTGAATGAGCACCGTTTGATGAAGTGCACACATTTGCACATACATGAGCAAAATTACCTGAAAGTTTGCAACTACACCTGGCATTAAAATTATTACACGTGTATTTGTTTTGAAACAGAACTCGTGGTCTCCTATACATGATTGAAAACCAGATTTTTGGGCTGGTTGATAATCTGGGGACAAGAATGTGTAATATGCGACAATTATTTCACTTTGGTGCCTGCAACTAGGGTGATAAAATGTTTATTGTCCCTTACTGACCAGTCGACTTTGACATTTGTGTGAGCAAGCATACATGCTGCCTTGGTTGTGAATGCACGGTGATACCGTAATCATAAGCAGTTCCTTCAGCTCTGGTGGCCAATTCAACAATATCGTTGAAATGATCATCCGGATTTTTCATCTCTGAGGAAATGCTTTAACCCTATCTGGCCTGGGCTTTTTGGGACGTATCCTGGCCTGGGAGCGGGGGGGGGGGGATTAATTATTTTTCTTATCCCTTGAGCTAGGGGGCTGAAACTTGCCACACTATACCCTTGGGTCAAGATCTACCAGAAAATGTAAACTAAAGCCTTAGGCACTGAAACGGGGCCATTTAAATGTCACAATAGGCGGTTGGAATAATTCCACTAATTCTTTGATGTTTCATCCCATGGCAAAGAGCCACAAAATTTGTCCAGTCTCACACACTTCGCGCAACAATGATCTCTGAAGAAATAAGTGTAATTGTACATGTACATGTATATATTGAGAAAAAAAATGACTTGAAACAGATGGGACAAATTCCTTATTTATGAAACCGATTTAATGATATGATAAATAATGTCTTCTCTGCATGTTACCAATATTTGTGAAATATTTTACTTTTTCAGCAGGGGATTATAGAAAGTACAGGGATACAATGTAAAATTCTTATCATCAGATGGACTGGAGCTATGCTGGGATTCATCCTCTCATAGCATCATATTATATACATGTACCTCCTGCTGTCAGTTAGTACACCCCCAGTTTGGGAGGTTACAAGTGATAGAGTAAATACTGAATTACTCTGATCATGGAGTTTACAAATGCTTCCAACAGGTTCATGTAGGTCAATTATATTTAAACAGGGTGTCTGGAATTGGCCCTATACAGCCAAGTGAACTCAGCTATTGACCTGGGTCATGCATGTGTATGCAATTCCACCTGGTATAGAGGGTCTGCTGGAGGGGATCTGTGTGTGTAAATTCCCAAGTTACATACTGTGAATATACAATTCCTGCAAGAACGAAAGCCTAGAAAATTAGATTTTCTTGCCAACATGCTAAACTTATAAGTATGCCTTAAATTATTTTCTTCTGCATATATTTAGTTTCCAATATAAAGTTTTTATCAGCCAGCGATTTATGACATCCTCTCAGGAAAACTCTCTACGGCAACCCCAGAATGGTATCCATATTGTATTCATGCTCTAAAACAGAAAAACTCGAGAAAATGACATCTGAGCATACATAAGAATATCAGAAAATATTTAACTTCACTAATATAGACTTAGTGGTGCAAAATCTAGTCAAAATAGTTGACCAAACTATCTGCAGTAGCTGACTCTTTTCTTCTGCTCTTCCTCTCAAAGCGTAAAGCAGTTCAATAAACAACCAGTCACCCTGACAACGGCACTACTTGTGCTCAAGTTTTCTCTCAGTATTAGAACAGGACAATTAGACCCTACGGGTCTACATCGCCCCCGTGAAGATGGCCGCTTTGATGACGTCACGTTGACGTCATTTATAAACACGGCATTTTTGGTCGATTTTTTGATCGGATTTTCCGAATTTTTTATTTATGCTATTTCTCCGCAAAAACTGTATGATAAATTTGTAAATATTAATGTGATGTGAAATAAAATAGTTTTGGCCCACTTTTAATCGCTGAAAAGCAGAAATTTTGAAGAAATATGACAAAAACATCAATTTTCTGGTACTCCACGTGGCCGCCATCTTGAATTTACCCACGATCCTCGGGGAGGGGGGGGGTATGTAAATAGGCTAAAAATGACCCCAATATGATAAAATATAAAGTCAAGGAGTTACAGCTCTCCACTTTTTGTCGTTCCAGAGATTGCGCAGAAAGTTTGGTAAGGGTCGCCATTTCAAACAAATATTCTGGAATAGTTTATCAATTTTTTCAAAATAATTGCGGGTGCCTTTGGTGAAAGTGAAACCGAGGCAACTACTTCCCGGAAGCGATGATTCATACCTTTAACCTTAAAGAGCGGCAGTTATTCAGGGGGAGATAATACACTTTCCGAAAAGGGCTATATCGATGCTCTCATGTGCCGTGCTATGTTAATGTAATCTAGTGCTCTAGTTAATATTAGCAGGCATATTTCAAGATCAAAGATAGGATCTCTGCGAATCAAACGACTATTTGTATCTCCGCAGCTGTTGTATTGCACGTATAGCAAGAGGATTGGGCACAAGTTATTTCTTGTGCTATCTCCGCAGCTAAAAAGGGAACCATCGCATATTTGTTAAAGACAACATTTATTTGCTTTTAAAATGATGCACATTATAAAGACTTGTTTGGTCTAAACTTCCTTCACAGGTACTATTTCAATCTGGTACGTCAACCGCACCACTAAACCCGAATCGTCAATAAACTGTCCTCCTTCTAGTTTGCTATATTCGGCCGTCAATTTATTACAAGGAAGAATACAGGAGAGATGTATTACCTGCAGTGATCAAATGTGTAAGCAGGAGAATATGCAGCAGTTCATATTCGAAGCCAAGCACACAAGATACATGGACATCGTAAAAAAAATCCAAGTATTATTTTAATCAGACTGATTTGGAACGTATACACGCAATATTAGAAATCTGAACTTGTCGCGGAGCCTGAGCACTGTTTGCATTAACCCTATCTGGCCTGGGCTGTTTGGGGCCTGTTGTGGCCTTGGGGGGGGGGAGGGAATTTCGTCCCCCCCCGCCTAATTAGTTTTCTTACCCCTTGAGCTAGGGGGCTGCAACTTACCACACAATACCCTTGGGTCAAGCTCTACTAGAGAATGTAAAAAAATCCAATGACGTTATTTTCCAAAACGGCATTTTTTGGTCGATTTTTCAGTCAGATTTTCCGAATTTTGTATTTATGCCATTTCTCCTCAAAAACTGCATGATAAATTAGTAAATATTAATGTGACGTGAAATAAAATAGTTTTGCCCACTTTTCATCGCAGAAAAGCAGAAATTTTGAAGAAATATGATAAAAACATCATTTTTCTGGGATCCCACGTGGCCGCCATCTTGAATTTTCCCATGATCCTCTGCTCGGGGGATTATGCAAATAGGCTAAAAAATGACCCCAATTTGGTAAACTATAAAGTTACGGAGTTTCAGCTCTCCATTTTTTGTCGTTCCGAAGATAGCGCAGAAAGTTTGCTGGGGGAGGGGCATTTCGCTCCCCTCCCCCCTCCCCCCCAGGCCAGGTAGGGTTAACAGAGCGACAGTGCTGTGGCATAGCTACATTTCTAGACTGAGTCGAGTAATATTAGCAGACAATCTAGTTATGCAAATTATACAATGTAAGTCGCTTGATATATAGTACATTGTGTAACATTTATGTCAGTACACAGAAAGGAGTATATGCCTACTATTACAAGGTGGAAAGGTACGATATTATCTGTTTATTAAATCTTTCACTTAAAAAAATATGATCTGAATGAATCTCCTTATGTAATATATGCACGAAAAACGACCAATGAGATATTGCGTTTGATTAAGTTTTTAATATACAATTATGGTTTCTATGGTTTATTGTCTAGTTTAAACTGACTATAACCAAATAATTATTCATTGAGCCAGAAATACAATATGTACAACAAAACTGAATAAGTACATAAGTGAAACTAGGGATATTAAACTAGTTGAAACGTCCCAGATATACTATACAAACCGGTAAATACATATGGTTTTTTATCATTATATACATATAAACAATCAGGATCTTTGACCTTTGACTATAAACGTCCGTAATAAAATAATGATATTCTCTAACATGAATTCATAAAGCTATGGATATTTTTATGTACATGAACAAACAATATACAATTTACATATATGATAAAAAATGTCAAGCAGTTGGGTCTTCAATTGGGTGAATTGAATTCGGAATTATCAATTGCTCTGTCTTTATGTCTGGTTTTCCGGTATTCAAAGAATCATCGCCCTTAATGAGTGTCAGTCTGATGGTAAATGTACGAGTTACACTGTTGGATTATGCATGAGTTCCTGAGGACTGACTTATAATCAAATAATTTGAATAAATCTCAATTAGTGTAATTATATCTATCATCATTTGATGATTCTCATGCTACAGTATGCACATACTGAAGCAGAGTATGATGATTTCAATCGCTACGAAATGATTACCAGCTCTCTAGCGAGCTAATCAGCAATATATTAAACAATGTATTAAAAAGACTTCACAATACAATGTGAAAGAGTCCAACTTGGACTTGAACAAAAAAGAAATTCATCAGAAATTTCAACGTAAATACGATAACGTTAAACAGCCAGTTATCTGAATCAAGGGAGGTAACTCAGCAGTAAATAAGTTTGTGAATATCACCGATATCCTTCGTTGGCTTTAACTAACCTCTTTTGAGTTCATTGGTTTCACTAACCTCATTGGATGAGTAGGTATTCGGGAGAATATGACAATATCAGCACATAGGTTGGTTACCGTTATCAACTGGTTAATTAGGCTTATTGGGGGAAGTGGGGGGGTGGAGAAAATGAAAGAAGTGTCCTTTATCCGTTAACTCGACTCCCAATAAACCGAATTAAATAATTAACAACGCCAAGAAGCCCCTGTGGGTAGAAGGTTTTCAAACTCCAAGGGTTAATCATAGACAATATTGACAATAGATATTTATAACCTCAACTGTCGTCATATGCCATCAGTCTGTTAAACGTGTATCTTTAGATTGGTTATCTCCCCTGGATGTTTTGATTTGATGGCCAAGGAATTCCAGTCCACCTGCCTGTCTTGAACGGAATAATGGATTATCAGCCAGGATCTAACAGTGAGTCATTTCAGCTATGCACATACACAGTTCGGTTTTACTTGTTTCGTCGGAGGTACGAACATTTACTGCTACAGAATACACATTGTGATTAAGAAAAGTAGAACTTGGGCCGCTATTGCTGACGCTGAAATGGCTACAGTTGCAGCTCCACCAGGGCCATCTGAAATAAAAATGTCATTTACCGTGTTTAATAATACTATGAAGTCGAGTCAAAGGGAAGTCAAATCATATTAAGAGGAACAACTATCATAGCAAAACCAGTAACGATAAAGTGTACATGACAAACTCGAAACTCATGTCGTGATATGAGGGAAATGAAATAAGAAACTGGAAGACTAAACCGATTGAATAGCGGTTTTCATTATGATTTTTGTTTGTGGTACCATTTTAGTTTATGGTCAATGTGTTTTATACCATCGGGAAAATACGATTATATTGTACTCACCAACACTGTTACAACCGTCCCCCTGGCATGGGACATATGGTGTTGTAGTGGGCTCAATACCTATACAGAATAGAACAACATCCGTAATTTAACATAATACAGGTAGAATTAGTGTTTTATCATAAAGATCCTTGGAAAACACTTGTTTGGGTTCTGTTAAACACCAGACGGTTTGGACAGAAGGAATTCTATGTAATTCTGACAAATATGTTACCCGACAGGAGAAGAAACTGTTTTGCAGATAGTCCGGTGGTATTTTAGGATGTTTGCAAGGTAGTCAAGTGGATATTTGGGGATGTTTGGCAGGTATAGTCAAATGGATAATTATGGTTGTTTGGCAGTTGTCAAGTGGATATTTGGGGACACAAGGGCTCGTTACCGTTGTTAATTGATTAATTAGGTTGATTACAGGGCAGGAGGGGGGTGTCGAGGTAGGAAATAAATGCCCTACCTCGACTCCCCCCCCCCTTGTAATCAACGTAATACACCAATTAACAACAGTGTATGTCAGCAGCTGTGATCAAGTAGAAATTTGGGAATGTTTGGTATGTGGTCAAGTTTTAATTTGGGATTGTATTGCAGGCACTCAAGTGATAATTTGAGGCTGTTTGGCAGTCAAGTGCAAGCACGGCGGAAGCAATTTGTGAGTGGAGGGGCAACTATCACATCACAATAGGCGATGGTCCTGGGTCCGCCTAGGCCCCGGAACCTCCAGGGATCTTACATGGCCGGAGACGCGTTCTAACGTATTTCCGAGCAATAAAACAAGAAATTTTCGCATGTGTATTTTAGCTCTATTTGTTTTGCTTGTTTTGTTGTTTCTCATAACATTTATTTCAAATATTCGCCATCAAGCAAATGATGATGTTCGGAAGTATAAATAATTTAAATATTAAATATCATTTCAATCGAAATACAAGAAAAAAAAGCAGAAACAGATAAAAAAAAAACGATAAAGCGAAAAACCTATATTTGTATTGAATGCAAATTTTACTTTTCAATAAGCATGAGGGGCACCCTTGCTCATTCCATAATCCCAATTAAGTCATGGTTCATCTGTCAAATCCAAGTCATGACGGATAGCTTGTACACTACAACGAATATCAGCCACTTCAAATAATTGTGAGTTTATTATCTCACCAAACATGCCCATATTTGAACGAATTAAATGCCAGACAATGTCTCCATCTGGTTGCTTTGAAGTCAGATGTTTATACGCTATCCGAGATTTATTTTATTTAAGATACGCCCTCGCGTTGTTTCCTCTCGGACTTCAAAGTGTTTGTCCTTCAGCTTCTTCTCTACTTAGAAAGCTTCTTGAAATAAGAACAAGAGTTCCTTGATAAGAATGGCATATGCCGGTTAGGCAAATCGGATACACCATGCCCAGTGTGGTGTTCTGAACTGGATGGCTTATGCCATTTCCCTCTTGTTATGGCATAGCCATCCTTTGTCTGCCCAGTTCCAAAAATTATGCCATGGAGTTCCTAGGAGTTCCAACTCGGCGCAGCATGCCTCTCTGTTTGGAATGCCTTATGTCAGTTCCTAGCATGCCCCAATCCTGAGCTTTAATCTAATTAAACGGAGATTCCACGAAGGTAGCATATTGCCCCAAAACACCCTCCGTTCATTGGTTGATACTTTAAACGGACAGTTCCAGTAATAACTGTACAGCCCTAATCTGCCTACAAGTCCTGGTATGGAGAGTGAGTGAGTGAGTGAGTGAGTAGGATTTAACGTCGTTTTCAACATTGTTTCAGTCATATCACGACGGTGCCTACATGTGCCAGAACACGAGAGTGTCCACAGTTCCTATTATTCTGGACACTGATCAGCCCAGTCAGTACAGCACCCGGTCCTGGTATGGAGATAGGAGTACCGGTATACAGAACTGTATCAAGGAGGAAGGCTCATTCACACTCATAAGTTGAGCTGTGTTCGGCTCCCCAACAAGCATGACAAGTAGAAAACATCTGTGTTGTTGACATGATTAAAGCTTGATGAATCTTTTGATTGAAATGATATATATTTAACATTTAATTTATTTCTACTTCCAAACATTCTCATTTTCTTGACGGGAAATATTAAAAAAGATGAGAAACAACAAAACAGGCAAAATATACAAAGATTACGCATGTGAAGATTTCTTGTTTTATTACTCGGAAATACGTTAGAACGCGTCTGGCCATCTGAGACCCCTGGAGCTTACGGCGCCTGGGCGGCCCCTGGACCCTCACCTATTTGTACTGTGATAGTGGCCCCACAATCACCAATTGCTGCCGCCGTGCCTGTAAAAGCTGAATATAAACAGTGCAACAAAAGTAATTCCCCCCCCCCGCCAAAAGGGTGGTTTGATATGTCACAAAATATTTGCCCAATCGCTATGACATTTTGCACACACTATCCCAGTAATCAAGCCGGCACGGTGTATCAAGGATTATCCTGTAGGTGCACTTGTGCTCTAATGAGCATGCGCAAACTGGAACTCGATAGGATGTTGAAAATTACACAAAAAGATTCAACCACATTTTTCAATGGCAAATGTTTATTTCATCACACATTCAACATGTTCACTGGGTGTCTCCACGGCCAGTAATCGTTAAAATCGCGTGTAACCACCACGGCAATGTATCACATTCCGACAACGAGCTCGCATCATGTTGATGAGGCGTGTGATCCGATTTTACGGGATGGCTAACCACTCCTCCTGAAGCAGGCGACTCTCATCTTCAAGATCTGACTCCATCCCAGCTCGACGATAAACCGTTTACTTCAACTGATCCCACAGATGTTCGATTGGGTTGAAATCCGAAGAACTGGCGGGTCACTGCATCCGCTCAATGCCTTCAGTTTGGAAGAAGTCATTTACAACCCCTGCCCGATGTGGACGGGCATTGTCGTCCATGAAGACAAATCCGTCATCGACGGCGCCTGCGTAGAGCAAAACCTGTGGACGGAGAACTTTAGCAACGTAGCGATTGGCGTTCAAGTTTCCCTCAATGAGCACCAGATCGGTTTTGCCTGTGGTACTAATGCCTGCCCACACCGTTACACTGCCACCACCAAAGGCCGGATGCACGCAGCAATCTGCATGCTCTTTACCATGCCGACGCCACACACGCCTCCTACCGTCAACATTTAGACATTTTCAAACTGCCATCATCGACACGATGCGAGCTCGTTGTCGGAATGTGATACATTTGTCGGAATGTCGTGGTGGTTACACGCGATTTTAACGATTACTAGCCGTCGAGACACCCAGTGAACATGTTGAATATGTGATGAAATGAACATTTGCAGTTGAAAAATGTGGTTGA
>JAVTVY010001175.1:0-34431 GCA_036873755.1 Hanleya hanleyi
AGGGGCTCCCCTAGCTCCAAAAAGGCTATTTTCATACCCTTCGGCCACCGCGCATGCGCAGAATGCCGATATTTCAACCCCATACCCAGTCCATCAGATGCCCCTTCACATAAGCTTCACTTTGATACCTTACTTGACCCCATTGGTACATTAGGGGCTCCCCTAGCTCCAACACGTCGATTTCCATACCCTTGGGCCACCGCGCATGCGCAGAATGACCCTAATTTAACCCCACACCCAGCCCATCAGATGCCCCTTCACGAATGCTTCACATCGATACCTCACTCGACCCATTGGTCCATTAGGGGCTTCCCTAGATGCCAAAACGGCTATTTTCATACCCTTCGGCCACCGCGCATGCGCAGAATGACCCCACCTCAACCCCACACCCAGTCCATTAGATGCCCTTCATGAACAGAAGTTACTTTGATACCTTCACTGACCCCATCGGTCCACTAGGCCTCAGCTCTAAAAGGCTATTTTCTGCCCTTCGGTCACTGCGCATGCGCAGAAGGCCGATATGTCAACCCCACCCAGCCTTCCATTAGATGCTCACCTAAGCTTCACTTTGATACCTCACTCGACCCAATCGGATCATTTTATCTAGGGACTACTTTTTCTCCGCGGAAGCTTTTTCCCGAGACCGAATCACCGCCAAAACCGCGGCCAAACCGCATCACCGCGGATGAATACATCCTGAATACATCCTCTGCAGCAATTGGAACTCTCCTGGATTGGAGGTAGCTTTTGGTCCTTCTGCCGGAACTATATTGCATTTGACCTCGGGGACCCTCCCGTGACCTCCCTAATATGCAAATTTCTGAGGTCAATGATAAAGCAAATACTCTTACATTACTACTTCTGACGCTATTGTTTACCCGTTTAATACAGCCTTCGCTACAAATGATTACCGGTAAGTGATGATGACTGACCGTTTATCCTGATGTTACCTAATTTTCGGAGATGGTTTACTACCTGGGAACTTATATAATTCAGTATAATTGTGAATAAGCTACACAGGCAGCCTGTCAAAATATATACCATGTGATGTAAAGTTTATTTTTCAATTCCAATAGGATTTGATGCTCATGAAAGAAAATACCTTGTATTGCAGAGAAAAAATAATAAAATTTCAACAGGACCCTCTAATGTGTGCACTGCAATATTATGTGAGCATCAAATTCCACAGAATAGCGTACATAATTGAGCTACAATTATAGGATAATTCCTGATATTGCTCGCAATAGATTCTTGCATTACGATTCCTTCCGATTTTAATGGCTGATATACTCGTAAATATCTAGATAACGGTCAGTTAACTATATATGCCCGGAACGTGCATGAGCGGGTGTGAGGAATTAGCGGCTTAAAGACGCATGAATGGCACTATTGCATTATATGGTTGGCAATTTCCTCGTAACAACTAATTATTGTTAATCTAACTATATCCGATACATAAAGTATGTAATTGTAATTTTCACCTGGCGTCCCTGTTATTAACTGATTAAAGAACAAAGCTACAATGATCGCCAATATATTGATGTCTGTTTGTGTGTGAAACTGTTCACCCCATGACGAACTTGACAAGCAGATAACTTTGAAAAGAGACAGTACAAATCAGGCGCGGCGGAATCAATTCAACAGTGAGGAAGGCGGGGGGGGGGGGGACCCTCTCGCGCGTGGGGGAGGGGTGATACCCCCGGAGAATTTTGCAAAATATTGCCTTAATTTTTCGCACTTTGGCGCATTTTCAGAGAAGATCTTAGGCTGAAAATTTCCACAATTTATATAAAGTGTATTAAGCCCAACCTGGAGGCATATTTACATGTATGCTGACGCTGAACATGCTAGCTTCCCGAGATCAGTCTGACGCGTATATATAGATGATTTTACGGGAGAACAAATGTTTTCGCTGACCAATGAAAATGTTCTTTCTGTAAGGGAAAATAAAAGAAAATCAAAAATAAATAAATATAGAATAAAATAAAGAAAATAACAAACAAACAAATGAGCAAATAAATATATAAACGCGCCAAGAAATGTCGAAAACTAGTATGAAAAGAGATTTATTTAAAATATGTCACTGAAGTGTTATTAAGCTCTTCAACTGGGCCGTCTTCAATAAAAAGAACGAAATCAGTTGTCCACATTATCGCCCTGTGCTGAACAATGGAACTCTGACAAATTAGTGTTCATTCTGAAGTGTGTACTTTTGAAAACTTTTACGCATAATTGAACACTTTTACATGTTCATGCGGACGCTATAGTGTTCCAAAAGCGCGACAGAAAATATGTTCATTTTGTGATCATTGGTGTTCAAACATGGTGATCAGTTTTGAACACGCGTATGTTCTCTAGTGTTCGGATATGAACATAAGTGTTCAGTTTTTAACACGATATGGTGTTATGATGTCGACGTCAATATGAACATGTGTGTTCAGTGCCGTCCAACCCCATATTCCGATCGTTGAGCGTTGTGTAATTTTTGGTACCTTTTTCTTTTCATTATTGTTCAAAATGAACCAACTGATGAATTCCATAACATTGTTTCAACTTATTCCAATAACCGCTAAAATTGGTCAGAGATGGACGCTTTTACGCATTCGATAAGTGTTACAAATGTTTGCTAAAAGTATAAATATCGACGTTCCATTCGGCGAAAGCTGTAGTTTTTCGAGCGCTTTTGATGAAATAACCATCGGCCCCACAAGTACGCCTTCTCTGGCAGGAAAGCAAGACTAGTAAAATTCACTGCCACAGCGAGTAAGGGACGTCATCAAACTAAAGATTGATCCCCGTGCTTTTTCTGTTGAGCAGATAAATAGTTAGAAATATAGGGGACATCATTCGTTTTTACAATATTCCGGCATCATTAGTACTCTCCATGACGGTGACCCCCGTCCCCCATCCCCCTGCTTCCTACGCCACTGACCAGCCATTGCTTTAGATTGGAAGATTTAACAACTGTGTAGGCTGTGTTTGGTGATGAGTTTATCCACTTGGGTGACATTGAGAAAATGTGTTTTATGCTATCTAACCCCACGCGATTTGTACTTCTACGAAAGCCTGCTACTTGATATGGCAATGCAGGCAAAACTCTTTATGTAAATGATTTATATTAGCCCGTTTGCTCTACTAGTATTCTATTATAAATATTGTATTACCAGAACATGATATATTTTATGTGGGTTTGTGAACTGTGTTGATTGATAGTGTCTCATTGCTTAAATCGGAGTGTAGGCCTACATATTATATTTGTCCTCCGTTTGTATCTAATGTATATGCTGTGAGACTCAATGAAATATATCATATTAACATTTCAGGAGAATTAAATACCCTCTTATATGAGTTTATTGTGTTGGATCAGTAAAACCACTCCCAACCATAATCTATTTATATAATACGCCTAACGCTATTGTTTACCCGTTTAATACGGCCTTCGCTACAAATGATTACCGGTAAGTGATGATGACTGACCGTTTATCCTGATGTAACCTAATTTTCGGAGATGGTTTACTGTCATTGGGTGGGAATTTATATAATCCAGTCTAATTGTGTATAAACTACAGGCAGCCTGTCAAAATATATATTTATATTTATTTATTCTCAATTCCAATAGGATTTGATGCTCATGAAAGAAGAAGAAAAACTTGTATTGCAAAGAAAAATTAATAAAATTTCAACAGGATCCTCTAATGTGTGCACTACAATATTATGTGAACATCAAAATCCACAGAATAGCGTACATAATTGAGCTACAATTACAGGCCAACTGATGACATTGCTCAATGGATTCTTGCATTACGATTCCTTTCGATTTTAGTGGATGATATACTCATAAACATCTAGATAACGGTCAATTAACTATATATACCCGGTACGTGCATGATAGAGTGTGAGGAATTAGCGGCTTTAAGACGGATGATTGGAACTATTGCATTATATAGTTGGCAATTTCCTCGTAACAACTAATTATTGTTAATCTAACTATCCGATACATAAAGTATGTAATTGTAATTTTCACCTGGCATCCCTGTTATTAACCGATTAAAGAACAAAGCTACAATGATCGCCAATTTATTGATGTCTGTTTGTGTGTGAAACTGTTCGCCCCATGACGAAATGATATGCAGACAATCTAACGTTTAAAAGAGACAGTACAAATATAGTACCGGTAATGGAAAAGGAGTTTCACACAAGTTGTGTTCTGTTGGCTACCACTGAGATTCCAGGGCCGTTAATCGCTTTCCCCAGGTTAATCAGAGATCAAATAAAATAAATAGGTATATATTATAGTATCGCAGTGTTTACATATCTATACCATTAAAGCCATAAAATCTGTCTGTCTGTGTTTTTGTCACTTTACAACATCGCGATGTAGAGATACAATATATACGCCACTCGAAAGATTTTGATACGGAGACATATTCAATCTCAGTAAACTCAGATATAATATCACGGAGTATGTCCCCTGATTTACCATCTTGGTTTACCTAGATTGAGACATATTTTGTCCCGAGGGTGGGGGATGTCCTGTTTATTCTACATATATTATCGACCACATAAAATCAACGAAGAACCTGACGGTGTACATGTATTCATAGGCCGTATTTAGTATCCCAGGTTAACAGATTACACAGGTGTCAAATCCTACATTCAGCAGACAGCCGTCTTGCCGTCGGCCAAACTCTGTTCTCCCATAAATGGATAACCGCGTGATGTAGATACAATTTATACATCATTCTAAAGTAACCAAACGAAATATTATAGATAACAACCTCTCTGTTTACTAGCTGGTGATGTTCCGCTGTAGTTACTAACAGATTTTTCAAACCAAATGACATATCAACAATAATACTGTTAGTTGTTGATTTGTCATTTGGTTAAATGTTATCCACAATAATTCGTTTGGTTAGGGAGCATTCAAAATTTATTTTAACGGGTGCGGTGGGAATTGGGTTGGCAAATTTTGGTTGTACGTGATACCCCCTTTTAGCTAGCAAGCTGTCGACCCCCCCCCTCCCCCCACCCCCTAATACCAAAGTTACAAGCGACAACCTCACACCTAAACTCCCTCTCCCAACTTCCCATCGCTACAAAAATAAGAGTCCAAACACGTCGTCTCCCTCTAATTTATCCAATTGCAATTTTCAATGATTTCTTGCTTTTTGGGGTCAGAGTGACCTTGCCCTCAAGTTTGGTATGTGTCACATAGTCCCCCCCCCCCCCTAATGTGTATAGGCCTACTGATACAATGAATTATGATTTTCTCATTTTGGGGTCAGTGACCTTGACCTTTCACCGTGACCTCAATTTTGGTACGTGACACATCGTCTTCCCCTAATGTATCTACTGACAACGATTGCGATTTTTACAGATTTTCCTGATTTTGGGATCACATTGACATTTGACTTTGACCAAAATCTGGTACGCCACACATCTTCCCCCCTCCCCCCCGCCCTAATGAATCTACTTCCATAAAATCTGCACCTTCAATAATGTCCTGATTTTTAGTTCATATTGACATTGGCCTCTGATCTCTATCTCACTTTTGGTTTGCGATACATCGTCCCCACCTTGTACCAGATTCCAACTTCTGAAATGCTCTCAAAAGAGAAATCATTGTAAAGGTCTTGCTCCGGAGGGTGACAGGAGTATTTTAGATTGTTCCGGGGTCTGACGCGTGCAGCATTCGGGACCGCCGAGCGGAAATTTACTAAGGGGACCGATTGGACTGTCTTCCGCCGGAGATCCCCGAGAAGTTGCGAATGACACCATTTGCGTACACTTCGCCATCCATAAGATGGCTTGCGAATCGTGTGTCTCCATTATCGCGGAGCGATATCCAGTGTTTTACCGGATTCTGTTCGGCCTTCATCCGGCGGAGAACAGACTCCAGAAATCTGATGAATTACAGGTTTTCATACTACTTGCCTACTATTTTGCCTGGGCTTACAAAATATATAGGTATGTATAACTTTCGTATCATCCAAGAGGTGTGGTGGATCTGAAATTTTGAACAAGTAGTTCATCACATGATTCGAAAATGGCGAGTTACGTTGGGGTTACGTCGGTAGACTTTAGCTGATTGGCTGACGAAGTCACGTGGTATTGATTTATGGAAATTCTCTTTAGCCGTTGCCGAAAGTAGGCTGAACATGGATACACACGATCCCAGGGTCAGTCTTACCGCGTATAGATGACCGAAATGGTTACAGGTTGGAATGACACGTGCAGATGATTTTACAGGAGATCAAACAACCACCTCGCTGGGGGTCTAATAACACCCCAGCCACCAGTCAGATTTTTGGACCGGATTCGGGGCCTTCGCGCACATCGCCGGAAGTGACATCATATATAGTAAAATAGATGTTTACCGAACAATTCGATTATTTTTCAAGTCTGCATAATACCTCTGTTGACCTAGCGTTAAAAAGAATTATCTGGAGATAATTTTCCCTGTTTATCTGGACAGAACATATGAAAAGTAGTTCGCTCATGTGCAACACTGAAGGAGTTGTTTGGCCGGATTCAAACTGAACCGTGCGTTCGTTGGTTTTCCCCTATACGTCATAGCAACGATTAAAGGTCAACTTCCGCTATTGGAGGCAGGGATGGTAAATGAGCCTGCGAAATGGAGCATGCGCTGTGGGGAGGATGGAGATCAAATGTTTTCTCTGACCAATGAAAATGCTCTTTCTGTAAGGGCGTCAGGACTTGGCGTTCGGTCAAACTGTGTGCCTATTGTTAGACGAGTACAGTTCGACAAATAGATTTTCCGCGATATATCTTAAATAAATAAATACAGAAAGAAAAAAAACAACAACAAAAAACAAAAAAACACAAAAAACCCACGCCGAGTTCACCGATTCAAAAGCCACATGAACCTAACCAGATATCTATAGCCTATCTATTTAATTTTCCAATATCATGAAAATATAATTTGTTCAGTTACAGCTGACACAAATAATGTTGTTCGCATCTAATGAAAATATAAAAGATGCAGGCTATTTCGCATTCTTAAAAAATATACCAATTTACTTGTTCCACAGTGAACTGTTACAGAACTGGCGTTTGACTGAAATACGTCAATTTTATAAGTTTTATCCACAGTCCTAAATCTCGAAGTTCGGCGAAAGCAGTAATTCGTCTAGCTCTTTTGATGAAATAACAATATGCCCCACAAGTACGACCTGTCTAGCAAACCATGAAGGAAATAAGACCAATAAAATCCACTGCCACAGCGAGTAAGGGACGGCGTGTCAAGTTAAATGTTATGAACTAAATATTGACCCACAATGTCTGCGTTTTCTGCTAAGCAGAGAAATAGTTAGAGATATAGGGGACATCACTCGTTTTTACAATATTCCGGTATCATTAGTACTCTCCCTTGGGTTGTAAAATCGGTAAACCTAAACTACAAACGCGGCAATATAAATGTAGAAACGTAAAACAAAAAACTCGATAAAAACGCTGTACATCAACACACGCTAAACAAAAAAGTTAAGTAAGATTTGTATAAGTTAAGTTGTTAAGTGGTAAGTTAAGGTATAGCTATTCTGTGTAATATTGATGGGATTGTACTACCGTACAGAACTATTTCATCATATAGTGTACTCATCGTTATATATGTACGATGCAAGTGATAGTTAAGTCTGCAGAAATAGTAAACCGATAAGATAATTATTTGTGAAACATTCAAAACTTCGCTATAAATATATGCATAGCAGAATTAAACCTATTCTCTTGTGCTTTAGGCAGTAAAATGTTTAAAAGAGCTATAGCTGGAGAACCACTATAATCACATCCATTATTCATATTCATTAATCATATTCTCTGTCATCTACAACACTAACACAGTCGCTTCCCCTCGATCAGAGAAGCTCTTTCCTGATCACAAACTGCACAAACCACTAAAAACACTGATGATCAGTTCATTCTTTCTCTTTCAAAAATCATTCTCTAAAAAACAGCGATACTTAATATGTAGTAAATCGGCTGCGCACATCTTGACAAAACTTTTTTTTTCGGGCTACGGCTGCCAGAAATTAGGTGATTCCGCCCGGCAAAATCACAGCGAATATGCGAGGTGGGATCAAACTGACACCGAGTTTTCCCTATTAAAATTTTAAAATGTTGTTTGGATATTTTTTAGTGTTGATTATAAAAACATTTCAAAATATATCACAAACCATTTCTCGCCCAGTGTAATATAGATACATGGGATTCTGTCGTAATGTCCACAGTATGTAATGGACTTATCGTATGTGATGCATGTGATAGTTAAGTGAAGTCTGCGGAGTAGCTATAGTAAACTGATAAGATAATTATTTGTGAAATACTCGAAACTTCGAGATAAATATATGCATAGCAGAATTAAACCTATTCTCTTGTACTTTAGGCAGTAAAATGTTTAAAAGTGATTGCTGGGGTAACATTAATTATACCAACTGGCAATGATCCCGGGGCATTTGGTCTATTAATTCTGTCAGACTGGTCAGCGTCACTCTTGTTACCTGCGGCACGCAGGTCTACGGGAGGCTCGCGTTGTTGTTCTTGTTGTTGTTGTTCTTGTTCTTGTGACTTTTTGAAATGCGCATGCGCTAAGAGAGTGTGATCTCTGCCACACTTTTCTTTTCAACCTCCGATCTCACATGACAATACTATCTTCAAGCGCGTTTGAATTCATTTGCAACTATATTCGGTGGAATGAATTATTGCTTCGTTAATTATTATATATGAGAATAGTGTGAATAACGTCAAGGACCTACGAAGTAGGGTAGGCGTTAGGACTCCGACACGCACTGTGCTCTTGGACCCCCAGTTGAAATCCTGCCAATATTAAGATGGGCACGGCCCAAGTTAGAATCACCAGTGATTTTAATCAAAAATCTCCAGAAATTTTCATCAAAAGTAGGTCCACTCGAAACATGCTGGCAACAGTCCCATAATACACCTTCATGCCCAGTATGAATAACGTCAGAGGACCTACGAAGTAGGGTATGCATTAGGACTCAGACACGCACTGAACTCTTGGACCCCCAGTTGAAATCCTGCCAATTTTAAGATGGGCACGGCCCAAGTTAGAATCACCAGTGATTTTAATCAAAAATCACCAGAAATTTTCATCAAAAGTAGGTCCACTCGAAACATGCTGGCAACAGTCCCCTGATGCACTTTAATGCTAAAAATCAAGGTTCTAATATCAACAGTAACACTCAAATATAACATGTCTCTCAGATATAACATATATATAAATATTAATATTCATGTCACTGTTCCATTTTTTTTCTAGTTGTATTCCTCTTAAAATTTTGTACTCTGCCTTTGACTGGTGTTTGTACAATAAAATCTTGAATCTTGAATGATTATTTTGCCGACGAAAGGATTCAGATGGACAATTTCAAATGGTAGCCCACTTCGAAGAGACAGAAATGACTATGTAGTATTTAACGAGTTGGACACCCCTGTGCGCGAACAATACCTCGCAGTCGTGCAGTTATATTGTGCACTTTCGGTTGCATGACATTCGGCAAATAGCTATTTTGAATGATTCTCTTTCAGAACACAGCCTCTCTATCCTCATTCTCGAAAGCCAGGGCCTTGATTCGCTGGTACTGATGTTCCCGTCCTCTTCCGCACTCAGAATCCCTTTAGAATAGCATTAATCACTTCCGTAAATTCAATACTTATGTGTATCAGCAGACAATGCGCAGAAAACATATTGCATTTGACATCATTCTCTCAAGTCAGAGCCCATTTCTGCTAGAATTTACTGGTTCTATACAAAATTTACGTTACTTTGTCAGTTTTACGAATGGAAGGACGTCATTTATTAGCAGATGCTGACCATAAAAGCGATCTATTTGTCCTTGTTGTCAAAAGCTAGGGCCTTGATTTCCAGGAGAGGTTTTTTGAGTTTGATTTTGATACTTAGATACCTTTCATATTGACGTTAACTTGGCAGTCATTTTCGTGAATGCAATAATTTGATGTACCAAAAAATAATAACGAGAATTCGACATCATTCTCTTACACACATACCTTGTTTAGTGAACTAGCCCTGACATTTTCCACTTAAATTACCTTCGAAAAGGCAAGGTCGAACTTGTCAGATGAGATGATATTTCCTAAGAATGAAATAGTTAATGTCTTGGTATTGACTCGCTGCATGGAAAATAGTGTCATGGTATTTAGTTTGCAGGTGATACAGAAACTTAATTAATTAGTCTAATTGAATATCAAGACTGTCACAGGCCTTAATTTAATAGTGAAAAGTGTCATTATGCCTCTTGGACAGTTTGATAAAGCCTTCAACCCCATTCCATAGTTTCACAGATCA
The DNA here is from genome assembly GCA_036873755.1 of Hanleya hanleyi. Taxonomy (NCBI): domain Eukaryota; kingdom Metazoa; phylum Mollusca; class Polyplacophora; order Lepidopleurida; family Hanleyidae; genus Hanleya; species Hanleya hanleyi. Next base: position 10,343 of record JAVTVY010001175.1, read on the forward strand.
GAGTGATAGACCTTATACTAAATTCATTGGAAATTAAGGAAATATAAACTTTCCATTATGCTCGGCAACGTAAGCGAGAAGGGAGACTGAAGAGCGTAGATTTTTGCGCTATGACTAAACCCTTGAAATTTATTTGGATTCCAAATATTTGAAAGCCTTTTTGATTTGCAAAAATCAACGGCTGAACCGAATGTTTTGAAATTTGGCATACACGATACTTATACCAAGATATTGCCAAACCGATAATTGTGACTTCGTCTGTCAATTCAGTATAGACGGCATGGACCAGTCAAAATCGTTGGATTTTGAACGGGGAAAGTGAATATATATATATATATATATATATATAGTATCAGACATTAGGCAATTCCTACAATTGTGAGTTAGAAGCTGAAAATTACTTCCCTGGGCGTGAAAACACTGGCAGATGTTGTTTTTTCTACCATTACCACTACCTCCGCTGATATGCCTTTCACTGTATTATTGCCACTGCCGCAGGTTTTGACTACAATGTAGTCATTTCTCACTTGTTTTTAGAAGTATAGACAGCATAGGTGCATACCGGTATCTAAGGCACTCGCAAACTAATAGTCATATTCTAGAGAAAAAAAAAAGAAATAAATCGCTATACCGGTATGTAGTATACACGCGGTATATATATGGTCATACCCTATATAGTACAATTCCATTATTCGTATTCCATATCCAAGTATACACATATCAGTAGTGGGAGGCTACTCTGTCATGTACAACACTGGCACGGTTGCTTCCCCTTGATCAGAGACGTTCTTTCCAGGACCAGACGGACCTGTTTTGGTATGAAATAGATACTATAGGGATACGCAGTTGACACGAATATTGCCGATGAGAGAGAGAGCATCTCTCCATTCATGTTAACGTCAGATCTGACATTCAGCAGCCATCATCCAGAAAGAATTTCCGCGTACATAATATAAATAGACTATTGACATATACTTCCCACATCAAAATCCGAAGAGGCTTGAAATGATAAAAAAATATAATCTAGGTCCTAAATGAACAAAAACTAACGTTTTTAATTGCAAAAAACAATCGGTGAAACGTTTTTAAATGGTGTAATATGTCCCAGCTGTTAAAACATGAGCAGTGTGACTAACGTCACAGGACCTACGAAGTAGAGTAGGCATTAGGACTCGATCGTATTTTCATTGAGATATGATGTGACCCTCCCCTACGGTACGTTTCATCATAATATGGTACATGTACAACCTTCCATAACAGCCACAGGTTCTCTTTATAACATGCCTTTTGTGAGATTGAGCAAGATTATATTCTGGGTATTTATATATTTACATCGATGTGTTCGTGCCACAAAAAATGAAAGTATATTGGTGAATGTTCTGGTCATTTAGTGATCCGGCCCTGGTACAAATAAATAACGATCGCCGAATTAATTTTACAATTTTTTAATTAAAGGAAACAGATTGAATAATATAGGTTCAGTAGATTTCAAGCTTTACGTGTGAAAATACATTTACATCTGTTTAATGGTTTTCAGTGCCCTTGTACAGGATCAAAACAACTTTTTGAATCACATTATTTTCCCAACAATACAACAGATTTTTATATATAGTACTATAGTAGAAAGGTAGCATTTATGTAGTTTACGGTAATTCAAATCCAGACCAACACCTTCTATGCACAAGATTCTATGTCATTCTCCTGAGCATAACCGGTACAAAGAGGAATAAATAGCGTCTCTACATCACGTTGTCGTCTAGATATATGAGACAACACATTTTGGGCATCGGCAATCTGATGAATGTACTATTCCGGTTTTCTTGTTTCACATTCTATGGCGGTTGATCGGTGATTTTCTTCATTGATAAACGTTAAACCACCTCAGCTTCGTTATGGAAACAGCGCTGATTGTTTGAGGGTATGTGCAGTATTTAAGTTTAACCTCAGGGCCATGTGCAATGGGACAGGGTATTTTTAGCTGTGGATAATTTGACCTGAATTTGAAGGCTCCAGCCTGGTGTGGCCAATGTGAAATAGGATACACGTTGATCGCTACAGTTTACATACACAATGTATATCTAATATACTGAAGTGTTAATTATCAATCTAATTATAATCGGAATTATTTCAGATGAGAACTTGATGGTAACAATGCCCTAATGCACGTTCATGCCAAAAATCAAGGTTCTAATGTTAACGGTTCTCCTTATTTTGCCAACGAAAGGATTCGGATGGACTCACTCATTACCGGACAATTTGCGATCTGTAGCCTACTTCGTAGGAATATTGATCACTGACGAGTATTGTTTTAAGTCGTTTTCCCGAGTTTGATATATCTCAGTTAGCGTTTCGTTGAACCTATTAATTTGAATTAAATATTTGCTAGCCAGCTCAAAGACACACTGCTCTATTTCATAAGTGTGTGTTGGTTCCAATAAAGAATATAGTCCCATTCTTTAACTGATAGTATTTTCCATTTCGATGAGAATACTTGCAATGAATTTTTATGAACTCCCATAATATCTCACATCTTGGCAGACACATCGTGAACCCCCGTACGTAGTTATGGCAAAAATAACCGGTGAAATTTAGCGTTTTGTACTGCGCGACCTAGCGGGAGCTGTGTACCACTTTTCATATGATCACTCGTATCAACGGGGCAAAGAATCTGTAGAGGATCGCCATATCAACGGAGGTACATATATACAACACAGAATTAAAATGTGATCGGAACGTTCCTCAAATAATATTTAATCATGTCATTTTCTGTGATGTGCTCGGGTGGGAATCCTGCCCCAAAATCTGGCCGATGGTTGGCGTATTACACAGGGTCTCGTTTCCGTTGTTAATTGGTTAATTATGTTGATTAGGGGGAGGGAGGGGGAGGTCGTGAAGAAACCTCGACCCCTCAAATCAAAATAATGAAACAATTAACAACGGTAACGAGCCCATGTGGAGTATCATGCCCAGTATTAGACCTAATTGGCATGGCGTATTCTGATTGGTTGCAGCCGGTTCTAGCAACAGGATCCAATAATAAAAGTATTGAATCAATATCTTACACTGGTTTCACTGCTAAGGAGGTTATGTTATTGATTTTGATTGTGTTTCGCAAAGTTCGCATGGAATTGCTTTAGTGATGTGGGATGCAATGGATGCAATTACTAACTGTCACGCCAATCTATGCTAAGAATAAGATTTTCACATTTTGTTTTAACATATGTTTAACATATACAAAAGGCTCATTTTAATGGTTATCAAGTTGTAGTTTCTTTGACTGATTATCCGCGAAATTTCGTCAACTTTTCTTTTCACATATTCAGTTAACACAAGGCTATTCTATGGATAAAAACTTCTTTATTACTGTGGAGCTGACGTTTCGTTGGAGAAGCTGGAAGTATCTCCAACCAAACGTCAGCTTCACAGCAATAAAGAAGTTGTTATCCATAGAATAGCCTTGTGTTATATACGCCGACTTTTGAATGCCTATCAAAGAAATCATACATACGGTCATTCCCCTAAAAAATCACAGTAAGTTCACTTTACAACTCTGTTATTCAAACACAGAGAGAAAGTAACATTCCCATTCTTCATTCACATTGAAGAAAAGTCATATAATGACAAAATGTGACACTTCGTAGCTGGTGCCATGAAGAATATTTTCATATATATGCCATTTTTGCTGCACTTCCGGTGATCGAATTATTACGGGAATTACCATATGCCGTTGGTTGATTGATGAGGTATTTATTAAGAATAGAATATTTACAAAGTATCCAAAAGCCAATCACACATTATGTACATGTTCCTCAATACTTCTGACTTTGCTTTTTGTCTTATGACAACATGTCTTTCCAAACCAACTGCATTATGTGAAGAAAGTTGCCGAAATGTTCCAGATATTCGCGGTCAAAGAATCTACAACTTAGTACCCCTTTTGAGGAAATGGTATATTATGTTAAACATATGCTAAACTAATGATGTGAAATTTTTTATTTCAAATATAATGTGGCATTGTAAAAACAAGGCACCGAAATGTCGCGTGCCGAAATTTCATACCCTTCACTTTGTTCCGAAATGTCGCGTGCCGAAATGTCGCTCAGCGAAATGTCCTGTGCCGAAATGTCGCGGATTCCTATGCACATACCCACCTAATGTTACTGTTCCCGAAGCGGGCATAGGGAGACGATGACTACGGTTATAGCACTACCATTTCCCCCGAGACCGTATAACTGTGACACTACGACACTACTGGCTCCGTGATAACATCTCATTACAATTTTTTCACGTTTCTAATCCTAGTTCGTGGTATTTCATCGACCTTGCTAATGTTCGGTTTCAGTTTTTTCCCCCAAAAAACAAATTGGGATTACTTCCTCGCATCGTTACAATGGGTTATATTGGGATCACGGAAGATCTCCAGCTATAAAGTGTTTCAGGGATCACAAAGCGTAAATTTATCGTCATCACGGGAGAAGTTATATTCGCGATCCTCTCTGGTCACTGGAGAGCTCGAGCAGACGTCTTAAAGAAGGAGATTAGAGAAATAACGCGGTTTCGACATAAATCGATTTGTGGATGTTTTTTCTTTGACGTTTTATGGCGAGCTAACACGAATCTGGCTGGTTAAATAATGATGTACGGTACAGTTGTCCGGGTCACATCGTAGATTTGTTCGGAGAGTTTAGAACTTTGATTGTGACTCTAAGGAACAATGAAACGTTGAGATTAATTCTAAATGCTTTGGCAGTTGTCCTTCTTATCCAATAAAAGACTAAGAGCTGAGATGCGCCATCTACATTTTATCCAGCCAATTTCTACGTTCCCACTTCGAATCTGCCTTGATTTATTCGACCCTCTTCAGTGTTCAAAATCCGAGGTGTAAATTTCACCTACGAACGTTCGACGAACCAATCAGAACCTACACACCGATTGTGAGTAGAGTGACATCATTCTCAAGTAGAGGCGTCATTCCTCCTAATATGGTGTTTGTATTAGCCCAATATATAGGTCAGCCAATCAATAATTACAAGCGTCTAGTCCGTCATTCATAATTCAGCCGTCGTCCATTAAAGAATATCCGAGTCCATAATCCAAAGACCTATTCCATGTAACAGTATTAGCACCAAATTCAAAAAGACAATCATAGTATACATAAACATAAGCTAGTTCCCTGCAAGAGAAAAGCGGTTAACAGTTTTCAATGATGCCGACAAGACATCATGATGTTCCAAAAATATAAAATCCGTATCGCTGATCAGTATTCTTAATCCATAATAATCGTTGTAAAGTCGTCATCTAGAGAATGGTGTATTTCAGTCACTCTTTGATTGTGACTGTTCATATGAGCACCATGGGGATCTTGTATTATATGGGTTCATACGGCCCCTAGCCCCGGGTTAAGCGGAATTAGACACAAGTTTCGACACATTTCGAAATTCAAATGTTTTCGAGGTCAGTGACGTATCGTGTCTATTTATAAGTTCTTTGAACATTGAAGGGGGGCCAGATATATCAAGGGAAGTTCGAAGTGAGAACGTAGAAATTGGCTTGATAAAATGAAGATGAGAGGCACGGTTCAGGCACGGTTCGTCTGACAAGCCGTGTCCTGGCAGAAACCGGGTCTTCTATAACGTTGACCAGACGTCTTATAATTACTGGGACCTGTGATGCAGTCTGTCGTATATTTCTTCATCTCTGCTGGTTTTGAAATTGGTTGTTCATAAGGGACGCTTCCATGTCATTTCAGCCCTGAAATCAAACTTCTTTTCCGCATAAGCTCGGCTTGCTTCGGAATATGACGAGATTCCACGAAGACAACGAACCAGACTGCCTCGTCGTCCGCTCATTGGCTGTTATTTTCAGCAGACCGACGAAGTATTAATTGCACTCGCATTACTTCAAAAGCATAATGTATACGCTTGAGCCAGTACGCATGCCCAGCAAAACGAATTCTATGAGGGCATACAGAGGACAATGGAGTTTAAAGATGGTTCTGACATCAGAAACCCAGCCGCTTTTCTTTAGTGGAATCAGGTCCGAGGCACATCCTACAGTAAAACTCTATTCTCTAATCAAGGAGATGAGCTTCAGGTCTAGGATTACAGTAGGTCTGCATATGGAGGCCTAGGATGCAGTATAATTTCGCTAAAGCTGTCTGAGGATCTCGTGTTAAAAACCTCTCCTATTGATTGTCAGAAGTATATAATCAGAGAGACGAAACATTTTATGGTACAGAAATGACTGACCATAATTACTAGGGTTGAATACCATTTTATCTATTGAATGACCGGTTTGACCATATTTTTCATGGTCAGTCTCACTTCTGTCATCATATCGTTACATCCCGCTTCAGAACAGCACTCAACGATAGCAAGATCATGATGTTTTGCCGGCATCATTCTCTTGAACACTTTTGACAGCTTCTCCCTTACAGGAAATTAGCTTCTCTTTAGACCTACATCCATATTTTTATGTTGTGTTTTCTCGGAGTTTGTTGCCAGTAGTGTCGTGTGAACAATGTTTCCATCGTCGCGAGCACAACGGCCTATATTCTCTCCGGGTCTAGCCGCTGTATATAGCGAGGCTTGTGTCTCTAGGTCCCATAAATATCGCGATGACCAATCACCATCTTCCGACTTGGCTGTCTGTGACACGTGACTAAAATTTGAATTCTTTAAATTCTTAAAATTTGGCACGAACATGCAAGCGCTCTATGCGCCTGCGTGTTATCCCATAAATGCATCGTAAATTTGATGGCGTAGTAAGATAGTGGCCTTTGATTGGTCGTATTGATGATCACGAGATTCGAAGGGCGTGACGTATATTCATGAATGATGTACCAAATAAAGAATCGGTGCGATATATCAGTCAGAGGTATCGTGGATGCGTGCCTCTGGAGGACCGAGAATGAATGTTTCCAGTTATGGACACAGGAATTCTTTATACGACGACGGTCAGATTTGACTCATATATGATGACATCCCACTTCTGACATCATCTGAGAACATCACACTTATGACACCATTTTAGCTCACTCGACTGAAGATAAACCAAAAGTACATCGAGGTATTATATATACTACATGTACACATGGCATTAAATTTTATTCCAAGAATATATTGGATGAAATGTTTGTGATTGTGCTGAAAATTCTTAAGGTTCAACTTTGAAGTTGGGCGCATGAACACGATGAAATCACCGTGTAATGAACATATATGGTCAATGACATTGACATCACTGAGAAATATGGCGTGTGTACGTCAAAGTGACGAGGGATACATTCGAGCAGATTTTCATTCAGGCCAGGTTCAATGAAGTTATGTGTGGTTTCTATTTTGCTCATACCCAAAGTCGATATCCCGCTTCTTAGCGGTTCCTGATGCATGAGCTCGTGATCAGAGTTGCACATGGTACTTGCAAGGTTTTTCGAGGATACAATGACAAAATTACTGTTCTGAGTTCGAACTTTGTTTCGTGCCTTGGAATTTATTTGATGTCCAAACAAGGCCACGTGACGAAAAGCTCATTAGTTTCATTACCGCTATTCCAGCTTTTGTTTTCAGCGGCTTCAGGAGGTTTAACTTATTGGCAATCGATCCGGATTTGGTCACTAATGGGAATGGAGAATTAGTGCAAGGCTTCTTTGCGTCTAAACTGATTTGAACAGCAGAGAACTGGCGACGATCGGGTTTACCACCGACTTCCTGGCGCCATCCGCTCAGACATCCATCGGCTTACAACAATGACATAAAATACCGGGGCCACACAAGGGCATTATCGCCATCCCAGAGGACTGGAATCATTCAGTTATGTCGCAAAACTAGCTGGTTAATTTTCTTCTTGTCAAGCGCATGACTTCTCCGACACCGACGAGAGCATGACACTTGTTTCTAAGTTGAACATTCTTTAGCATTACGCGAGTGTAGAATTTCGTTCCCTTTAGTGGTATAATCGTCAAAATGATGTGGTATTATTCGCCCTCAAGTAGCCCGAGTGAAATCATCGATTATCGATCACTAGTAGTATATAAAACCCGTATTCCTTAGCATTGACCTACTTTGGGGGTTGGGGGTAAAGGTCTCGGACGCTGGGGTCGGATGTCACGACCGCTATAGTTCCGGTCACGTGATGGTCATCGCGCCTGTTGGCCCTAGCATCTTCGGGCAGTCCAGGATACTGTAACGGCAATATGTCCTGGAACAGTTGTTTTCGCATTTTGACCATTATAAATCGTTTCGCTGAGATTAGCACATTGGAAATGACGCGTCTTGATCGCTGAATGGATAAGTTCATGAGTCTAGCAGAATCTTGTCAAGGATTAATTAATTCCTTCTCATGAAACCTGTTTTCACCTTATTTTCAGAAGACTGTTGCCGGTCTAGACGCATTATGGGTGAGCAAAAGGTCACTGGGAAGACCGCGTGAATGTTGTTCGTTAGTTATTGACCTGCCACTCATATATAAGACACACAAGTTTGCGTATGAATACGATATGACAGTCTGTCAAACTGGAATGCTTAGCCTTGGCCTCCTGTGTCTGGTTCCATCTTTTTAGATGGATCTCATGCTACAAGATCAAAATGAGATCAGAAGTCTGAGATCATCAGATGCAAACGCCAATTTGGAGGAAGGAAGATACCATAGTTTAATTTAATATACTAGGCGAATAATCAAGGACCAATTATTGTGGGTGTGGGTGTGTGTGTGTGTGTTTGTGTGCGTGCGGTTTGTAGTGTTGGTGATCAGATTGCATCAGTAGCAACTACAGCGCAGATGATCATCATCGTCAAAGTATGAACGTTCGTAAAGTTAGACCGCGGTTCACAGTTCGTTATTCGGGACCAGTCATTCAGCAACTCATAACAGCGCCTCTAGCAGCGCCCCCTGGCTTCAGATTTGGGATATGAATATGCAAAGATATAGAGCACGACACTCTCTCTTGCTATACAGAGTTTGGAGTTCAAAGTACTCATAATGAAAAAAATACAGATTTCCATATCTGAGGAAATAATTGCTGGTCTCCTCGAATAATGAACTGCGAACTGCGAACCGCGGTTTAACTTTATGAACGTAAAGTATGACCACATTATACAGTGGTCAATCTTCAGCTGGCAATCAGGGGTTGCTGACCTGTTCGTCCAGTTAGTCAAGATTCATTTACCGGAATTGGTGATTCACCCATGAACTCGCACTGATCTGATAAGACTCATCGATGAGCAAGTTCCGTATTAAGAGATTCTGTCTAGCCGTCTGCTTCAGTGGAATGGGTCACGATGACCAGCTCGCGCGATGGTAAACACAGATGTCGTCTGCATCACGAAACGGTAAATCATGAAATCGAGCTTTCGCACGATAAATTCTAACAAATTTACATGGTACAAACGTAGTCGCTGATGATGGAGAACGCCCTCGTGGCACTTTATATTTTACCGGCAACACAGGCGATAGTGATAAAGTTGTAGACAGACCAATCGATAAAGGCAATAAACCGATACGGTAATCAATGAAAGTTCACAGTCCAGTTACCAGACGAACACGGTGCTGGAGATAAAATCTTCGTGGTGGCATGATAATGATATCGTACCACATTTCGAGAACAGTGTGTTGGTTTGTTCGTTATTCACTCATAAACTGTTGGACGAAATAAGATGAAAATCGGCGGTTGTCGTCCGGTGTGCATTGTATGTTTTGTTTTGTTTTGTTTTGGTGTTTGTTCGAGTGAAAACACCCATGGTCCCGGGGGTGGGACTGCTCACGCCATAATTGTTATAAATCATACACGATATAGTTATATAGTGTTCAACGTACATTATAGCCAACATAGACAACTTCGCGAGAGGTATTTGGGCTACGCCATCGACAAAAGTAGGTAAACCAAAGGCTATAATAGCCTAAAAGGTACTTTGACAGGTCTATCATCAGTTACCTTGATATTAACTGCTGGCGAAGCCTTATGGGATTGCCTACCCATACTCCTCCTGGCTATTGTTACCGAACCAGTTATGTCAGATTGACTCTGATTATCAAATCCTAAAACTCTTCATTACGCAGTGTTGTTCACGATGAGAGATGGAACTATTTAGCAGGCTATGTCCAATTTGGCATATTCATGGGTCTTTTCCGAGGATGGTTTTACATCTGGCTCGGATTTGGGTGTTACGGTTGTATTTGTGTTGTCCGTATTTTGTAGATTTCATGAGGTTCATATCATATTACTAGAGTCTGTCCTTTATAATTAGTCGTTACCTATTCAATAATCAGTAAGTGAACCTGGCCATTTTCGGCGAGTTTGGTCCTATCTTTTTAACATAACAAACCTAGCCACTCATCGCGCGCCGTATAAACTCCGGCGCGCGGCATGTTGCGCGTTTTGACTTCCAGAATTTTTCAGGCGTTTTCTTACGTGCGCATGTCTTTTGAACGTCAATTATTGGAATATTTTGTTATTTTATTGTCAGTCGCCATTTTGGTTGATCCTCCATGATTCCAGTTCCCCAAACTGGAAGATCTCAACCAATAAAATACCGTACCAAATTTGATTTGCTCTTGTTGGGATGCAGTGTTGTCCTGGTCGACAATAAATTTCTTGCCCCCACTCTCACAGTGTTTCAGTTCGAAGGAACACGTTGGTCTTGGTCGAAAATGACAGTCGACAATAAATTTCTTGCCCTTACAGTCTCGCAGTATTTTAGTGACGAGGTCAAGACATATCTGAGCTGTACTGTATCTGTGTATACCACTCGACTTTCCACGTTCATTCACTGTAGTATTGCTTGTGTTGAAGAATAACAACTTATGAATGCAAATACAAGCTAGATTCTATATTGACAAAGGTGATCGGAGAAGGCCTTCGGACTAAATCACTGCGAGTGAATTGGGCGAAAAATTTATTGTCGACGGTCATTGTCAAACTGGACCAATGTTTTCCTTCGAACTAAAAAACTACGTCTGGAGAAGGGGCAAGGAATTTATTGTTGACCGTCGCTCCGCGTTGTTGAAGGTGACCATTGGTTTATATCTGATATATACTGGTTCAACGGGGGCAAATATTCATTGTCGACCCTCATTGTGAACCAGGGCCATGTTTTCATTCGGACTGAAACTCTACATCCCAACAAGAGCAAATCAAATTTCGACTTGGTACAGTATTTTGTTAGTTGAGAGCTTCCAGTTTTTGGAACTGGGGGCATTGAGCATCAACCAAAATAGCGACTGACACTGAAAAAACCGAAATATTCCGATAATTAATGCTCCACAGGCATGCGCACTTGTTAAAAATCCGGGAAAATTCGGGAAGTCAAAACTCGCCATTCGCCACGCGCCGGTGTTTATCTGATGCGTAGCGAGTGGCGAGTTTTGCCATATTGAGAGCCTGATACGATAAACTCGCCACTCGCCACGCGAAGGAGATCTCCGGTCGAGTGGCGACAATAGAAATATCGCAATCTCGGGCGAGTTTCTAAAAGCTTGGCCCAAATATAACCCTGTACTGAAGAGATGGAATGATTCCACGAGGACTCCAGTAGCGCCTCATCTGAACACTCCTTGCAGAGATTTTTTTAAAGCTATTTCGTATACATTCGCGGCCAAATATCACCGTTCATGTGCAGGTATAGGCAGATTGTCGTCTGCGGTTCAGTCAATAACTAGGGCTATTACGCCACACGATATTACGAAGCTGTTGTCGGTCATACGGTTCCAGACTTTACACACTGTGGATAATTCCACCCCACAATCTCAGACAGCGTCGGAATGGCATTGTCAATAAATTTTGCTCAGATTTTTTTTTTTTGCTATTTCTTCTACGCCAGAGGCAATATGCGAAAAAAGAGAGTTTGCTCTGTGCGCCAGAGAATGCCAGTATGAAGCATGTCCTTTATTCAAGTTCACCATTTTTTTAACGGGTTACGTCATCGTTCAATATGCGTTACACAATCTGGTCAAATACCTCCCATCCTTATGTAACCTGCTCGACTAGCTGTCAGATTCCAGATTTTGCTGCCGGTGCCAACAGCAGTCGTTAATGTAAGGTCTGAATTCATTCTCTATACGACATTCATGTTCCAGTTTTAAGAGAACATTTTACGGCGATTGCTGCATGTGTCAATCACAGGAAATCCATTTCTATACCTGCAAAAATCATATACAGTGCTTGAATTGGTCCAATTGGAAAAAAATCCAGAAACTCATACAAATGATTCAAATGGTATAGCAGCGATATTGGAGTTTGAAATCTAAATCCTATGGTGTGCCATAGAATCCGATATTCAGGGATTTTGTATAAATGGCATTTAGTGATCCTTATATGGGGAGGGGGGGAAGATGTTACCATATACTCGTTAAACACACATGACAGCCAAATACATTAAAAGACGTAACACTGAATACATAGGAAGATTTGAATTTTTCCTTGCTCAATAAATCAACCTTCCCGGGGTCAAATAATCCCCATTTTGCTATAATAATACTAAACCCATAAAACCCTTTTAAATATGTAATAAAACCAGAGGGACGCCATGCTTTCTTATAAAATATTATCGGTACCTGTTATAGCAGATAAACTGAGCTTTTCAAGTCCTATTTCCAGGAGGGTCGGGGAATCGGAGTGGGGTACGGAATATTCACGGATATTCATTTATTAACCTTTTCAAAGTTTCCTTTTTGTTGCAAGTGACTATAAGAGTGAATTTTGGGGATTCCAGAGGCAAAAATTTTAACCTCGGGAGCACATTTCACCCTCCAACCGTTGAATCTAAACTCCCAACTTTTTGGCCAGTCCTATCACACTATCGAACCACCAGTGAAACACAATTTTTTTTTTAAACCATGAAACATACATTTTTTAAATCGTATGAAACCCTGCATGAAGTACTTATATAATGTCGATTTTTATTTCTTTTGTCAATTTGTTTTTATATCAATTTTACATAAACGAAACCGCAAATTATTTAAACCTTTCCTGTTGACGAAAAAGGACGGATGAGTAAGGTTTTGTTGAGATGAGTCATTGTTTAGACAGAATACTCACCTGTTTTATCGAATTCTGACTCAAACCGCGGCAGTAGTCAAAGTGACCCTGCGGTATTGTGGAACAATAATAAAATATATACCTATCCTATCTCCTATACTGTATTTGTAGAAGTGTGCATCCAAGCTAGTCGTTCAATGTGCAAAAATGTGAATTTTGGACAAAAGAAAATGAATAAACAGTATAACCCAAATGAACCCCGCGGTACATATATATACAATAACTTTGAACTCCAAAACGGCTGTTATTTGTCATATTTCTGGGTGCGGATATCCACGTGCTTGCACGGGCATACATCATTTTGCTCATTGCAAGATGGAATAAAATGATCTATATATGCAAAATAATATAGATTAGATTACATGTTTAAAAATTATGTTTTTCACACTACACATCGGTAGAGCGATTTACGCTCCCAGAAAATAAGGGGGGAACCCATAAACCTTATTGAATACGAGCATATAACATGTATCCCTGTATGAAATAATGATAGATTTTCTGTAATAGTTATGTCTTTTTCATTCAGAATTCCCTAATGAAAAGATTGTAATATTTTCATCAGTTAATTATTAGATATTGTATTAACGGTACCCGAGTTATTGAATGATAATGGATAGAAGATCACACATATCAGGTGACAGGTTATATTGACTCAGTCACAGATAAATGTCACTCTGACATATGCATGTACTGTACCATCTGATATGTATCCTTGCAAGATGGAATAAAATGATCTATATATGCAAAATAATATAGATTAGATAACATGTTTAAAAATTAGATTTTTGCACACTATAATGCAAGATCGGTGGAGCGATATACGCCTCTAGAGAAATAAGAAAAAATAAAACAAAACAACCGATAAACCTTATTGAATACGAGCGAATAACATGCATGAATAATGATGGATTTTCTGTAATATTTATGTCTTTTCCATTCAGAATTCCCTAATGAAAAGATTGTAATATTTTCATCATTTAATTATTAGATATTGTATTAACGGTACCCGTGTTATTGAATGATAATGGACACAAGATAAAACATATCAGGTGACAGGTTATATGACTCAGTCAGAGATAAATGTCACTCTGACTTACCGCACCATCGGATTTGTATCCTCAAGATATTGCTAACACCTCCCATCTACGTGCCTTTGGTCAAATCGTATACATACCGCCTATGCATATGTCATTTTAACATTATATCTGGAATTATGAAAGTCATCTCATAATTTCAGCGCACATACATGTATGTTCTGTAGCACATGCAGGCTAAATGTTGGTTTCGGCAGTTTCCACAGCGAGGGTTTCTTGATATACAATTAAGTGCCCATGCATTCAAAACATAATAACAACTTTTATCAGAAGCATGTGTGATTCAATTTCCATTAATTTCCTTTGTATTACATCTGTTTTTTTGTCCTGTTTTATATTACGCAGCGAATCCATTCCATGCATGTGATGTGGGTCATTTTCGTATGTCACATGCTTGAATCCTATACCATTTCTCCGTGACTTCAATTTTTCAACGGTAGAAATTCGAAAAATCAGTCAAAACCATCATTCTAACAAATGAAATGAGGCATCTGGATATAGGAAATACTCGTATATTAATATCGATATATATATGTCATAAGAAAACCGTACATAAGACTGAACAGTCTTGATCCGGTACTTTCTCACTTCGCTGTCATTTTTAAGCTCATACATATGAAAAGCATCATGTCTGGATCACAGTTGCCTGGCATGTGAAACATTGGATGGTTAATCTCTAGCTAAATTTTCAATAAATTATGAAAATTAATAAATATATATATATTTTTCAAAATCGATTTTTTAAAATATCTTTCCGAAATGTTTTTCTCTTTCATCTTTGACTAAAATAAAGTCATTCCCTTTGACATCACATCGAGTTACTACAGTTTTTAATTTTCTACCATATAAACCCTGACCATGACATAGAAAAAGAGGCTCTATTCTATGTGATGGAGGTCGGGGTATGGTAGAAAATTAAAAACTGTAGTAACTCGGCTTGACGTCGAAGGGAACGACTGTAATTGAGTCAAGGGTGAAAGGAAACGTTTAGGAAAAATATAAATAAAAATCGATTTTGAAAAAAACAAAACAAATGTATTTATTATTTTTCATAATTTATTGAAAATATAGGTGAACATCTACCATCCAATATCCCACAGGCCAGGCAACTGTGGCCTGTATAAATAAAAAAATGACACACATGTGTTTTGATCGAATTTGTTCAGTTACATACAGACGCGAAATGAAAAGTTTCAACTGGTAATATCGCCACAGTTTATCACCTGGTTTTTACCCCTGTCCAAAATCCTCTTTAAATTCCTGCTTGTTGAAATAGGCCATAAACCCAGACCAGCTGTGGATAATAAATACAGGCTCTTCTGTTGTAAATCTCAGTTCATTTTCTTCTTTTTTAGATTTTATTGGGATATAAAAATTTCTTTTGACTAATATGAACTAAAGGAACCCAACCGTCAATTGAGACGCAATTTGAAGGAATCGCTCTCATCCGGTTTTGCGTTAAATTACCTCGTGAGTAATACATTATATTGACTCAACTTGTCGGCGTGCCAAACAAATCCTTTAATCTTATCAAACCAGGTGATCTATCATTGTGCCTAAACTCCTTTGATCGACGTGAAGTAATAATAATAATTAGATATCCCTGTTGGATATTGTCAATCATCTTGTTGTATAATTCATTATGAGCTAGGTTGAGATATCCGATGACCGATATTTTGTCAAACATTTTGCAGTGGAAAATTCGTTACTGCTACGATACCTTATCTTATATCTTTGTGTCGGTATTATAAAAAATGGGCATAATTCTATTTTACATTTTAAAAAGTTTATAAAAATGGACATTTTTTTAAAATTTCTACTCGATAATACAGGGTTTGTTCCTACAATACAGGCTCCCTCGCTTACGCTCAGCATTAAGAGGATAGAACAAGGACTGGTTCGCTCGGTGTCAGTATGATGTGACTGAGTGGGGTGTCATGTCTGCCTACGGCATGATATTTCAGTGGGACAGCACTATAAAATGGCAGCATTAGATCTGCTCTGTTACAAGTAGGTTTCCCTGCCTCTCCCCCTTCCCTCCCTTCCCTTCCCCGTCGTGATATAGCTGAAAAAATGTTGAAAGCGACGTTAAACCCTATTCACTCACTCACTCACTCCTACAATACAGTCTTTCATATCTCTCGTCTCCTACTTACCTTCATTGAACTGCAGGTAACCGTAGCCCCACTTATCTCCCTTTCACCGATAATCGTACAAGATCGTGTTCCAGCATAAAACCTAAGGCACTCGCAACTGATGATTTGTTAATAACATATATTTATTTATTTATTCAGTAAATTCAGTAAATATATTTATTTATTCAGTAAATATATTTATTTGTTTATTCAGCAAATATAACCAACGAACCGAAATCTAATATCGGATTATCAGAACGCTATGTACAGGGTGCCTGGCGAAAAATAAAGAAATTCACTACGATCCGTATCTAGTATACGCCGGGCTAAATGCCTATGCCATTCGCTTATTACAATAGGGCATAGCCTTATAATCGGTGTATACTAGATACCGGTAGTGTTTTATCACTTTATTTTTCTGGAATATGTGATTAAATAATGATTCAACAATTTGAGAACACCTTAGTATAAAACTAATGAAGTAAATTGGTTAAAGTAGTATCTCAGTCGCGCTTTTATTGTAGCTATTCATGTGGAGACTATGAAGTATCCACACGGCCCCTAGCACCGGCTTAAGCGGAATTAGATACGCTAGCTGTGATGACAGATCAGCTCAAACAGCTCATCTGATGTTAATGGAAGAGCATTGTGGACGTCTGATGGTGTAAACGCCTCTACATGGGGTAACCTGATAAATGCAAGAATACCCAGAGAAACTCTCCTGCAATGCCCGACGTCGTACGGCTTAAATTTCCCACCAAAACAATAACCTATATATATTTGTCAAGTGACACGTACAGAGGGCGTATGGCAAGCCGTTTTACTTTTTATTCAGTGTTTGGTGATATCATCAAATATTTGCTGATATCATGAAATGATTTACTGATATCATCAAATATTTGCTGATATCACCAAATATTTGCTGATATCAGCAAATATTTGTTGATATCATCAAATATTTGCTGATATCACCAAATCATTTGATGATATCTGCAACCGATTTGTTGATATCACCAAATGATTTGCTGATATCAGCAAATAATTTGATGATATCATCAAAAACGCTTTATTTGTTGATATCAGCAAATGATTTGCTGATATCATCAAATGATTTGATGATATCAGCAATTCATTTGCTGATACCAGCAAGTGATTTGATGATATCAGCAAATACTTTATATTTGATGATATCATTAAATATGGTGGAAAGTCAAAGTACGAACCATTACATGGAAGGCTCCCTGTTCAGAATGACAATAAAATTCGTCACAGCGCATGTTCCGTTTCACAGGCTCGCTTCACTATTTCTGCCCTCATTAGCGGCGGTTGACCTGTAGGTCCTGACAATTAACCACTGTGGTGGACCTACCTCGCACACGAGTTTCTGTGTACATCACGGTCAACATAGATATAACACAGAATTGAAAAGTGATCGGAATGTTCAACAAATAGCGCTTGAGATCATACTGAATTTACAGGGGACATGCTTAGATAAATAATGTCACACAACTGTTTCAATCTGTATCGGCTTTAGTACTACTTGATTACAGTACCCACATCATATAAAGATAAAAAGAAGCCATATGACTTCATTGAGGCTTGGTTAGTTCTGTCTTTATCATAACAGCCTGGTCTCCTGTTACGGGTCAGTAAAGGGTCATAGAGATTAATTTATTGTTGTATGTGCGGCTATGCCTTATCTCCTGCCCTAAAAGCTAACCAGTGAAGAAGCACGACAATCGGCTCTGCCTTAATATACAATGCTCCATGCTGACCGGCTTTCCCGAAATCATTATCCCCTTTCGCCTCACCCCGTTTATACTCAAATGCAGATCTAATGAATTTGTGTCTACAAGTCAATAACCCGCGATGGAAAAGTTTATCTTCCCTGTTGTATATTTATTTGAATGCCCTTATATTCATGATTCTATTTGTCATTTATTAGTAAAGATTGGCGTGAGGTATATGCCAGAGGTTTGATAGGTTTTATTGTTATTGCCTGGTTCTTTAAGTACCGTAATATATACTGCATATGATTTGTCGGTAGATAGCTTTATCACAAGGTATAAATTATCAAACAACAGGATTGAGAAGGGAGCAGGCATTAACATTTAGGCTTATTTTCACGTTCCGCCATATTTAATGATATCATCAAATGATTTGCTGATATCAGCAAATCACTCGATTTGATGATATCATCAAATGATTTGCTGATATCATCAAATGATTTGCTGATATCATCAAACCATTTGCTGATATCATCAAATCATTTGGTGATATCAGCCAATCATTTGATGATATCAGCAAATCATTTGATGATATCAAATCATTTGAAGATATCAGCAAATATTTAATGATATCAGCAAATGCCGAATAAAAAGTAAAACGGCTTGCCATAAGGGCGGGTCTCGGGGACTAACAGTCCACCAGCAGAGTGCTGCCATATAGAGGTAATAAACTGGAGCGACATGCAAGAGGTGAGAAAAATTGACGACGTCTGGCGACCAAAAATCAACCAAATGACTGTACAGAAAAGCATCCGTCGGCACCTATCATTCAGATCCCAGAATGCGGTGGATTCTCGGACGTAGCTTTAGTTTCTCAGCCTCGCTTTTATTGCAGATATTCATGTGGAGACTATGAAGTATCCACACGGTCCCTAGCACCGGCTTAACCAGAAGGCTGGCGGGGGATGGTGGCTCTGTCAGAATGATTCAGGAAGTTCTTCTTAAATTCAGGTCATATATCCACAACTCTATTTTCAGGGATTTTAACCTGCAATCTATGACATTTCCATGAACTCAATGGTGAAGTCTCTAAAATTCAGGAAATTGTCTCTGAATTTCTGTGTGAAATCCTGAAAATTCAGTTGTGGATTTATGGCCTAAATTCCACGAGAAATCTCTGTATCATTTTGAGAGAATGGTGGACGGAAGGTGAAAGGATGGTGGGAAAGAGTAGAAGGATGGTTGAACGTTGGAGGAAAGATGGTGGGGGATGGAGGAAGGATGCTGAAGGGTGGTGGAATAATGGTGGTGGATGGCGAGCGGTGTGTCGAGGGTGGCGAAAGGATGGTGGACGGTGAGAGTATAAGCGGAGAGTAGAAATAGGGTTGAAGGATGGTGAACAGATGATGGAGGCTGGTGGGAGGATACTGGAGGGTAAAAAGGAAATAGTTCTCCGATTCAGCCTTTCGGGTAATGTTCGTATCCCGAATGTATCGGACTATGAGACAGGCTAGCTATACGTTTGGTTGATATTCAGATAAGTTGCTGGTAGCTGAAAATCGGCGAGTGAGTGCAAAATACTGTCTGTAAATTTCACGCAATTCCTTGACATGATTAACGCGCGCTGGCAATATTTACGGCCAGCGGAATTCAGTGGACACCGTGAAAACCGTGTTTTCACGCAGTCTATATGATTACCGAGCTATCAAGGAATTATTTTGTTCGTTCCAGTAGAGTACGTATCATGTATCATTATGAGGAATATGGAAAATAATTACTTTTTTCTAACCAGAAGGACGGAGGATGGTGGAAGGAGCGTGGAGGTCAAAAGTTCTGGAGGATAAAAAGTCCACGAGGTTAAATGACGTCACAATATACCCTATATCTTTCACAGTTTCACATGTGGCGCCGGACTGAATCTTTTACACTACTCACTTGATGCATGAATAGGTACGAAAGAATAGGTGTCTTTTTACCTGCGGCACGCAGGTCTACGGGAGGCTCGCGTTGTTGTTGTTGTTGTTGTTCTTGTTGTTCTTCTTCTTGTGACTTTTTGAAATGCGCATGCGCTAAGAGAGTGTGATCTCTGCCACACTTTTCTTTTCAATCTCCGATCTCACATGAACTGTCTTCAAACGCGTTTGAATTCATTTGCAACTATATTCGGTGGAATGAATTATTGCTTCGTTAATTTCCGGATTGGATTTATTATACATGAGAATAGTGTGAATAACGTCAAAGGACCTACGAAGTAGGGTAGGCATTAGGACTCCGATACGCACTGAACTCTTGGACCGCCAGTTGAAATCCTGCCAATATTAAGATTGGCTCGGCCCAAGTTAGAATCACCAGTGATTTTAATCAAAAATCACCAGAAATTTTCATCAAAAGTAGGTCAGCTCGAAACATGCTGGCAACAGTCCCCTAATGCACATTCATGCCGTGTGTGAATAACGTCACAGGACATAAGAAGTAGGGTAGGCATTAGGACTCCGACGCACGCTGAACTATTGGACCCCCAGTTGAAATCCTGCCTATATTAAGATGGGCACGGCTCAAGTTAGATTCACCAGTGATTTTAATCAAAAATCACCAGAAATTTTCATCAAAAGTAACATGCTGGTAACAGTCCCCTAATGCACCTTCATGCCAAAAATCAAGGTTCTGATATCAACGGTAACACTCAGATATAACATATCTCTCAGATATAACGATATAACATATATATAAATATTAATATTCATGTCACTGTTCCATTGTTTCTCTTGTTGTATTCCTCTTAAAATTTTGTACTCTGCCTTTGACTGGTGTTTGTACAATAAAATCTTGAATCTTGAATGCTTATTTTGCCGACGAAAGGATTCAGATGGACTCACTCATTACCGGACAATTTCAAATGGTAGCCCACTTCGAAGGGACAGAAATGACTATGTAGTATTTAATGAGTTAGACACCCATGTGCGCGAACAATACCTCACAGTCGTGCAGTTATATTGAGCACTTTCGGTTACAAGCATGACATTTTGCAAATAGCTATTTTGAATGATTCTCTTTCGGAACACGGCTTCTATCCTCATTCTCGCAAGCCAGGGCCTTGATTCGGTGGTATTGATGTTCCCGTCCTCTTCCGCACTCAGAATTCCTTTAGAATAGCATTAATCACTTCCGTAAATTCAATACTTATGTGTATCAGCAGACAATGCGCAGACACATATTGCATTTGACATCATTCTCTCAAGACGGAGCCCTTTTCTGCTAGAATTTACTGGTTCTATACAAAATTTACGTTACTTTGTCAATCAGTTTTACGTATGGAATTACGTCATATATAGCAGTTACTGGCCATAAAAACGATCTAGTTGACCTCGTGGCCAAAAGCTATGGCCTTTGTTTTCCTGGAGGGGTTTTTGAGTTTGATTTTGATACTTAGATACCTTTCGCATCGCAGTAATTTTCGCGAATGCAACAATTTGATGTATCAAAAGATATTAACGAGAATTCGACATCATTCTCTTACACACAGACCTTGTTTAGTGAACTAGCCCCGAAACTTCGCACATGAATCACCTTCGGAATGACTTAGTGACAAACATATTCGCGAATTGAGTATAGGAAGATATCCATAGATACTGACTAGAAATGTTTCTTGTTTGCAGAATTTGATTTTAAAGAAAAGAAATTAATAAAATTAGCAACCTTCGAAAAGGCTTGGCCGAACATGTCAGATGAGATGATATTTCCTAAGAATTAAATAGTTAATCATTTATATAGAAGAAGCAAACCATGTCTTGGTATTGACTTGCTGCGTGGAAAAGAGTGGCAAGCAATTTAGTTCGCAGATGATAACGAACGTAAATGCAGAAACCTAATTAATTATTTTAATCGAATATCAAGACTGTAACAGGCCTCAATTTAAATAGTGAAAAAGTGTCATTATGCCTCTTGGACAGTTCGATAAAGCCTTAAATCCCATTCCGTAGTTTCACAGATCGAAGTGATAGACCTGATACTAAATTTATTGAAAAATAACTTCCAAGGAAATATAAATTTTCCATTTTGATCGGCAAATTAAGCGAGAAGGGAGACTGAAGAGCGCAGATTTTCGCGCTATGACTAAATCCTCGAAATTTGTTTGGATTTCCAAATATTTGAAAGCCTTTTTGATTTGCAAAAAGTAACAACTGAACCGAATGTTTTGAAACTTGGCATACACGATACTTGTACCAACACATTGCCAAAGCGATCATGGTGAGTTCGTTCGTCCGATTTTGAATGGGGAAAGTGAATATATATATATGGTATCAGAACTATTACGCAATCCCTACAATTGTGGGTTACAAGTTGAAAATTACTTCCCTTGGCATAAAAACACTGGCAGATGGCGCTTTTTTCTACAATTACCACTACCTCCGCTGATATATCTTTCACTGTATTATTGCCACTGCCGCAGGTTTTGACTACAATGTAGTCATTTCTCACTTGTTCATTAACAGTAACATACAAAAACGACAACTATTTACACATTTGTATTACAAACAGCCATTCCATTGCCCGGAAAGATTCCCTCGAAGAATTCATGTCAGACGTTAAATCTGGTGGGGCGAGATTCTGACAGCTGAAGAGAAGGAAGGCTCTGACATTTCGCGCAAATTCATCTCGCCTCTCATCCCCAGACAGTTTCTGCCTGTCAAATCGCGGCACAACGGAGTCGTGGTCTAGACGGGTATACTATCAAAGAGTTCTGATCGATTCTCAATTACCGATCAATTGAGGATATCTACTGAATATTCTCTAACCAGCTTGTTATAGTTCTAATAAAGTATTTAATAGAGTGCGTGTAATGATGGATAAAGCGGGAAGATGGCCAAGCCATCACCAGCGAAACGAACAGACGACAAACTTAATCCAAAGGAGTAGACTACGGTGGCCCGTTAGGGCCATTGTCGTTTTCTTTTGATTTCCTATGTTTTTCTTCTATTTCCGAAGAAACCAACTTAATTTTCTAGATTTTCTTTGTATTTTCCAAGAAATCAACTGAATTTTCAGCGAATTCATAGCAATATTCTGCGAATTTTCCGTGTTCAACGACGTAAAAACAGAGACAAAGTCGAAGAAAAACCTATGAAATTCTTGAAAAACACCAAATATAATTTCCTCCGCGGATATAATATTTCCTCCGCGGATATAATACTTCCTCCGCGGATATCATCATTTCCTCCGCGGATATAATATTTCCTCCGCGGATATAATATTTCCTCCGCGGATATAATCATTTCCTCCGCGGATATAATATTTCCTCCGCGGATATAATATTTCCTCCGCGGATATAATCATTCCCCCCGCGGATATAATATTTCCTCCGCGGATATAATATTTCCTCCGCGGATATAATCATTTCCTCCGCGGATATAATATTTCCTCCGCGGATATAATCATTTCATCCGCGGATATAATATTTCCTCCGCGGATATAATATTTCCTCCGCGGATATAATCATTTCCTCCGCGGATATAATATTTCCTCCGCGGATATAATGTTTCCTCCGCGGATATAATCATTTCCTCCGCGGATATAATATTTCCTCCGCGGATATAATATTTCCTCCGCGGATATAATCATTTCCTCCGCGGATATAATATTCCTCCGCGGATATAATATTTCCTCCGCGGATATAATCATTTCCTCCGAGGATATAATATTTCCTCCGCGGATATAATATTTCCTCCGCGGATATAATATTTCCTCCGCGGATATAATCATTTCCTCCGCGGATATAATATTTCCTCCGCGGATATAATATTTCCTCCGCGGATATAATCATTTCCTCCGCGGATATAATATTTCCTCCCCGGATATAATATTTCCTCCCCGGATATAATATTTCCTCCCCGGATATAATATTTCCTCCGCGGATATAATCATTTCCTCCGCGGATATAATATTTCCTCCGCGGATATAATATTTCCTCCGCGGATATAATCATTTCCTCCGCGAATATAATATTTCCTCCGCGGATATAATATTTCCTCCGCGGATATAATCATTTCCTCCGCGGATGTAATATTTCCTCCGCGGATATAATATTTCCTCCGCGGATATAATC
>JAVTVY010001176.1:0-32676 GCA_036873755.1 Hanleya hanleyi
TCTTTGATATATGTTGGCATTTGTGGGAAATTGATGCTGGGTCGACATCGGGCGTTACAGACTAGTCTTTCGTGTTAATTCCGTCATTTACATCTGACGACGATACAGCTCACCAATCTCCAATGTACGAGTTGTCACAGCGAAACAGCCTACCAATTACCAGTACACGAGTTGTCAGAGCATTTCCATCATAGCTCTCTAGATTTGTATCTAATACCGCTTATGCCGGTGCTAGGGGCCGTGTGGTCATATCATCCAAGTTGCCACATGAACAGGTACAATAAAAAGCGTACCTGAGATACAACACATACCAGGAATCGTTAGATTCTTGGTATGTGCTTTAGAATAGGTTAACCAGAAGACTATTCTGTGAAGTCATGTGACGCAGTCAGTATGTCGGCACCTCTTCCCACTTCCCTTATATATGTTGTAATTTTTTCCTGTATATGGCGAGATTCTGCTGGTGGACGTTTCGTCCCCGAGGCCCGCCCCCTGTACAGACCTTTTGGTCTTTGATATATGTTGGCACTTGTGGGAAGCTGATGCTGGGTCGACATCGGGCATTACAGACTATTCTTTGTGTGTTAAATGCCGTCATTTACATCTGACGATGATACAGCTCACCAATCTCCAATGTACGAGTTGTCACAGCGAAACAGCTCACCAATTACCAGTATACGAGTTGTCAGAGCATTTCCATCATAGCTCTAGATTTGTATCTACTACCGCTTATGCCGGTGCTAGGGGCCGTGTGGTCATATCATCCAAGTTGCCACATGAACAGGTACAATAAAAGCGTACCTGAGATACAACACATACCAGGAATCGTTAGATTCTTGGTGTGTGCTTTAGAATAGGTTAACCAGAAGACTATTCTGTGAAGTCATGTGACGCAGTCAGTATGTCGGCACCTCTTCCCACTTCCCTTATATGTGTTGTAATTTTTTCCTGTATATATGATTCTGCTGGTGGACGTTTCTGTCCCCGGTGCCTGCCCCCCTGTACAGACCTTTTTTGGTCTCTTGATATGTTGACACTTGTGTGCTGATGCTGGGTCGACATCGGGCATTACAGACTACCTTTGTGTGTTAAATGCCGTCATTTACATCTGTCGCGATGATACAGCTCACCAATCTCCAATGTGTACGAGTTGTCACAGCGAAACAGCCTCGCCAATTACCAGTATACGAGTTGTCAGAGCATTTCCATCATAGCTCTCTAGATTTGTATCTAATACCGCTTATGCCGGTGCTAGGGGCCGTGTGGTCATATCATCCATGTTGCCACATGAACAGGTACAATAAAAGCGTACCTGAGATACAACACATATCACGAATCGTTAGATTCTTGGTATGTGCTTTAGAATAGTTAACCAGAAAACTATTCTGTGAAGTCATGTGACGCAGTCAGTATGTCGGCACCTCTTCCCACTTCCCTTATATGTGTTGTAATTTTTTCCTGTATATGGCGAGATTCTGCTGGTGGACGTTTCGTCCCCGAGGCCCGCCCCCTGTACAGACCTTTTGGTCTTTGATATATGTTGGCACTTGTGGGAAGTTGATGCTGGGTCGACATCGGGCCTTACAGACTAGTCTTTTGTGTTAAATGCCGTCATTGACATCTGACGACGATACAGCTCACCAATCTCCAATGTACGAGTTGTCACAGCGAAACAGCTCACCAATTACCAGTATACGAGTTGTCAGAGCATTTCCATCATAGCTCTCTATATTTGTATCTAATACCGCTGATGCCGGTGCTAGGGGCCGTGTGGTCATATCCAAGTTGCCACATGAACAGGTACAATAAAAGCGTACCTGAGATACAACACATATCACGAATCGTTAGATTCTTGGTATGTGCTTAAGAATAGGTTAACCAGAAAACTATTCTGTGAAGTCATGTGACGCAGTCAGTATGTCGGCACCTCTTCCCACTACCCTTATATGTGTTGTAATTTGAAAGCGCCTGCATATAGTCATATTCATAAGAGAACAGATACAGATCAGCCAACAGGGGTGCACAATTAGTACCCATTGGAATACCTATATGCTGCTGATATATTGTGTTGCCAAATTTCACATAGATATTTTTAATGAGAAATTCAAGCAACTCTATAAACAAAGACCCATGAATGATATCTCTTGTATGTAGTAGAGCTAAAGAATGCTTTATGGCTTCTGACATTAATATATCTACGATCAGTTTTCTTGAACACAGATACTATCAATGAACTTAGACGATCAATAAGGTCCTGATGAGGGATTGTAGTATAGAGAGTCGAGAAATCCCATGTGGATACATGTCTGTACAGTATGTGACCTTTAGCATCAAGTTCTTCCGTAAGACATTTTGAGTTTTTCAATATCCACATACATTCAACGCCAGAGTTCTTAGAAATAATGGCGCAATACCTTTCCCAAAATGCTTTTACCTCCTGAAGGGCCCGCGTCAATATGGTTGAAAGAAGCTTGGTGGTGCAGCTTCTAGAACCAGCTATGAATACTAGCTGTAACCAGCTATGAGTTACACGTGGTGTATTTCAATTACTGCATATATGGAGTATTCTATATACATCGCACGCCTGGTCCCTTTCCAATGATTAGACCTGAAGAATCTGGACTTTGACAATCAATCCACGATGAACAACGGCTAGGGCGGTTGTATGATAGATTGTCGGCAAAGTTGTGAAATATTTGACGAAGAGTATTCCAGAGGTTACGCCCGCAACCTGAAATAAGCATTTGAATATACTGATGAGTACAATATCTTATCAATATTTTGGAAATATTGCCGCTTGTCATCATGAAATATAAGCCCCCCCTCCCTACACTGTCAGAAGGATATGGTCGCTCGTGATACAGACGTGACCGACCATATTTAATTTGCTCAAATATGCAGCTTGACCAGGACAAGAGTGTCAGAGCGAGGTGGAGACGAAAGAGATGGCCAGACGGTATATTTGACCATGTATGGTCCGGTCAGGTCAGTATCACGAAAAGCATGGTCAATTAAACGCAACAATAAAAGGGTGGCGGAAAACGATGCCGACGTACTGACAAGAAGTCATATGACCCAGCAGGCAAGAACCAAAAGTGATCCCTGTGATGATTTGTATCCCAGCCACTCTTTTATTGTAGCTGTTCATGTGAACATATTGAATGACATGGTCACACGGCCCCTATCACCGGCTTGAGCGATATTAGATAGAAATGTTAGAAAATGATGAACTATGTGACCACCATATCCTTTTGACAGTGTACTGAAATTCGGGCTTAAATCACTTCGATAGCTATTACCATATTAATTATTATATTGAATAGATTGGTAGATTATTATTGTTAGTATTATTTTATTTTAAACTTAAGTCACATATTTACATACCGGTAAATATTGTTCTCATATTTACGCTCTGTGGTGTTATTATCCATATTTGCATTATATCATCAAAGTACGATATTACAACACATATAAGGGAAGTGGGCAGAGGTGCCGACATACTGACAGAGTCACATGACTTCACAGTATAGTCTTCCGGTTAACTCATAGAGTACTTTGACAATTTTCCATAATGGCAATTGTTCCCAAGTGATCTACACTATTGATATATTAGATCAACTTGGAAGATTGTCATTATTTAACCGAATTCTTTCATTATAACACATCGCAAAGAAACTAGAAAAAATGGTAAAAATCAGAATCATTTTACGCCGTTTACTTATACCATCTAGTTATCAGTTCCATTCATCTTGGGTGAATTTGAGATCCATAATGAGACCAAGGGATTATCTTTCTCCGTCAATCAAGATCCGTTTCTTCGAGTCATTATCACACGGATTTCTGTCAATTTATTATCAAAATTCGCCTCATTTTATTCCCAAATGGCCTAGCTCATTCACATACTAGGCCAACTGAGATTTTGCAAACCTTGAAGTAAACTTTTCATTCTGACTATTGAAAAGGCTGAGTTCTGAGTCTGAGTAAAATGTACCATATTTTGCACATTCCTGAGCAAGTTTTTATGAATGTAATGGTGTGCGAGTGTGAGCATACTTCTAAAAAACGAACGACTGAGGCCCCTGTGGTTCATGCGAAGTGTTGATTTGTTAGAGAGTGCAATTAGTAAGGGTTGAAAAGTAGGGGTGCACGTTATATCCTGGTTATATATATATTTTAAATTACTAGGAAACAATAGCATCGGACCAAGGCAAAATCATCTGATCAGGGATTGAAATAATAGGGCAGGCCAAAAAACAAAACTACCGGTCTCTTGTGACAGATGGAATATTTATCATACACAACATAATGTTTGTTCTTCAAGTCTGTGATGGTTGCAGTAGGTGTCATCTTCGGGTAATCCACATGGGGGCCTGTGCTGTTATGATGAACGGTAAACCACCAGTACTGTTCTCAGTGTTCCAGTACTGCAGTATGCCCATACAGTTTCAGTAATAAATACATGTACTGTTTCAGCGTGGTTGCATGTATTTATCAGTACTGTCTCCATAGTTGGTGGAAATGTACTGAAAGTACTGACGCTGAACATTACAAAGTTAATTTGCCAGACTGGTGGCCTGATTCCTTTCTCTGCTATAGTCTCTTTTTGTCTTCGACGCCGTCTGTCGATCTGTGCGTCCGTCTGTCCGTGTGTGCGTCCATCCGACTTCGTTTCCGGAGAATACATTTTTGAAAATATACATCAACGCATGAAGGCACACATCATATGACTGAAAAATCGTTGAAAGTTATGTTTAATCTCATTCACTCTTTGATTGTTGTTTTATTCTGAACAGAATTTATCTATCACGTGTTCAGGATACATCACAAGCCAAAACTGAGATAGAACAAAACCATCCGAGTCAAAAGAAAAAAAGCAACAGAAGTCACTGAAGTCTACTGCCAATGTTCCCTTTTCTGATGATGTGGAATCCATCAGCACGCCCACCCCCCCCCCCCCCACCTCCAGACAATCCCTATCCAACAAAATGGTACAAGAGATCTTATTCAAATGATGAAATTCATCAAATTCCAGTAGCGATGAATAGGGAAGTCGATCCAGATCTGCACCCTACATTGTATACACATAGGACTGTACGAACAGAACTGTGGTTATTTAATGTAGTTGTTCTTATTGTACCATCTAGCTACCCAAAGTCTTATAGAGTTTTCAACGGGACAACTTATTTCATTACCTTCAAGATCTGCAGAACTGACATTTCCACTGCACAGAATGTTTTTGAAGTGAACAACTATCATGTCTGGTTATTTTAGGGTGTGCCTTAGTAAGCAGACAGATATTCTTCTTACCTAATTTAAATGTAAAAACTTATGTATGTGAATGCATTCAGAGCAGTGTGGCTGAGGTGGCAAGCATCAGATCCAACATTCAATACTAAGTCGTCCATTTCCGCATCAGTAATCGGAATGTTTTTTAGATATGACAGTTAGCACCAATTCCAAATGTGTATGAAATAATATAAGGAAAACATTTGATGGTTTCCTACAAGAGAGAAGCGGTCAACATTTTTCAATGATGACAGCAAGACCGCGTGGTGTTCTTTACATGATATCCTTATCACTGACCATTATTCATTATCCAAATGAATTTCCAAGTCGTTTTCCAGGATATATATCTCAGTCACGCTTTGATTGTTCCTGTTCATTTGAACACCCTCGAGCTGTGAAACTTAAATTCAGTGGACCCTAGCCCCAAGCTAAGCGGAAGTAGACACAAGTTACGAAACATAGTGCAAGAAATCTTACACGCTAAGATCGTATTGTCGACAGTGTACGATATTTATCACAGATTTTGAAAAACTTTGAATGGAGGAGTTTGGTGGTATAGCCCGGTTCGACAAGTTTCTGACAAGTGGCATTTCAATCCTGGAGTGTCATTAAACAAGTATGCATGCGTGTATTGTAAATTGTCAATTGGGAGGGAGAAGGTGTGGTATTTGTGTGTGTTTAGCGGGGTGAAATAGTCATCAGTCAATTTGAAAGTGTCATCGAACAAGTATTGTGTTTGAATAAATGTTTCATCGAGTAAATATAATTTTCCATACACTCGCTACATATGTATGGGCTCTTTCATGCATCTTGTATGGGCATGTGTGTGAAAAGCAATTTTCCATACATTACCCATACATGATAGTTGACCATACATAAGCCGTACTCTTGTAAGGGCATGTATGGCGTGTATGGGGAAAGCAAATTTCCGCACATTACCCATGTACGTTAGTTTGATATACAGACTGGCCCATACATATGCCGCACATGTATGGGTGACACCACACATCTTGTATGGGGATGTATGGGAAAAGCCCTTTCCATACATTATACATGTATAGTCTTTACAATTTCCCATACGTTTGCCAGTCATGTATGGAATCTACTATACATGCGCGAAAGGTATGCATGGGAATTATCTTCGTATATGTTGTATAGGTTTATATGAAAAAAAAGAATTCATACATTACCCATACATAGTCTCTTTATAGGGCAGGCCCATACACATGTCATACATGTATATATACCATGCATCTTATACGGACATGTACGGGAGAAGCATTTTCGATGCATTAACCGTACAGGATCTTTTAAATCGACAAAGACCCAGCCATGTAGGGAATCTACCATACATACAAGGGTGGAATGCATGGGAGTCATGTCGATATATCTTGTACAGGCATGTATGAGAGAAGCAATTTTCCATGCATTACCCATACATGATCGTTCGAAATGTGGACGGTCCCATACATTTTCCTACATATTGAGAAAGAATATATGAGAATTGTACGGACTGCGACTCGAAAGAATGAGGTAAAGAGATTTCCCGTGCGCTGCCCATACATCATAACTTTATCTGTACCATACATGTCCCATATTGATGTTTGCCATACGATAAGATATTTTAGTTTCATTACATCCATACATTTCCCATATATTTTTAATATAACACTCCCCTTTTAAATTTTTCACGTTCATGTATGGCGTATGCGGGGAAAAATGCTTTTACCATACATTCCATACCCATGCATTTTCCGTACATTTCCCATACCTTGCCCGAACATTTTCTTTCGGTAAGGAAATGTGAAAGTGATGTACAACAAAATATATCGATACGCCTAGAGATTTGTTATTATTTTCAGTAACGAAACATCCAAAATACGAACTTCTATACTAGACTAATCATTCAAAAGTACATGTAACTATTTCATGTTGCGTTTTGGTCCTTATGGAAGCTATACGTGTTTTTATGTTCCCGAATTAGAATCAATATGACTTAACACACTATTAACATGGATGAACATATTTGTATTATGTTTCCCATATCAGTAATTGTCTCGAAGTGTTTTGACTGGCACGTACAACATAATTCCACGAAACTTTGTTGAGACACTTATAGGGTCACTTGAGGTTATCTAAAACAAAAATCAACAAAAAATCAATTGCTGAATCTCTCGTGTTCCACTTCCATGACTGGATATATGAAAGATAAAACTTGCCCTACCGATTCATTCAGGATATGTATTTTGCCAGAAACTTACTCGAAATACTGGAGCAGTCGAAAAGGGGAATAGATTTTCAGGAGGGCGGCTTACCCCGACTTGGATCGACAACGTTTTCATTTACATTCACAGTACCATTTGGTAGGAGGTTCTCTCAATTACCTAAGTTGTGATTGTGTTACACGCTGCTTAGAATTATGCGGATCAGCGAGTACCTGGATATATTCGATACGAGAAGGAGAGAATTAAGGTTCAACGTCGCGTTCAGCAATATTTCAGCTATATAGCGACGATCAAACAAAATCCTAAGTACTCAAGCCAATAACTTACTAATCCAACACATTGAAACATACACACATTAAAACTTATGCAACACACCGATTTCTCTAATAACCCAAGACACAGTCCTCTCTCACCCGCCCAAAAAAATCTTCCAAAGTAGTCGTTCGATAAAAACAATCTCGTACAATTTTAAATCTATGCAGTCGATAAGAATATGTTTCACTGTGAGATCTTCATGGCATGGAATACACTTTGGGACTGGCTGTTTTTTTAGCAAATGTTCATGAGTTAATCGTATATGGCCGATTCTACATCGCCTGATCATGGTTTCATCGAAACGTTTCTGGCTGTTCAGATAAGAAAAGCCTACAATTTTTTTGAACTCATGAAGTTAATTATTATTCACAGCATCCCATAGAAAGTGAAACAGCCATCTCACATAAGTACAGATAGAGCGTCTGAAATCGCTATATGGGATTCCAACAGGATCAACCTCATCCTCTGGGCCTGCCTTAGCCATTCTATCAGTCTCAGTATTACCTTTAATGCCAACGTGACTAGGCAAGCAACAAAACACAATATCAATCTGTTGATCAAATATACAGTCAGTAATTGTAGAATATTTAAGATAGTTGGATGAGTCGAAGTTCCACTTTTAATCGTCTGAAGGCATGACAGTCAATCTGAGAATATGACCTATTTTTTCTTTTAATGGACCCAATACCTTCCAAAGCCAACAATATAGCTTTTGCTTCTGCAGTGAATATCGAACTTTTTCCTGGCAGTCGACAGGTTTTAGTTTTGGAGCACATGCTACTCTCTCACCATCTTCAGAATCATCTGTATAAATAGCCTGATGTGATCTGTATTTTTCTCTCAGCAGACCAAATTCTTGTGTATACAAGAGCTGGCCCGTGTTTGCCTTTTTATATTTCGTTAGTACATTACAACGCATATTAGGGAAGTGGGAAGAGGTGCCGACACACTGACAGTCACATGACTTCACAGTATAGTCTTTTGGTTAACCTATTCTAAAGCACATACCAAGAATTTAACGATTCGTGATGTGTTGTATCTCAGGTACGCTTTTATTGTTCCTGTTCAAATGGCAAATTCGATGACATGACCACACGGCCCCTAGCACCGGCATAAGCGGTATTAGATACAAATCTAGAGAGCTATGATGGAAATGCTCTGCCAACTCGTATATTGGTAATTGGTGATATGTGTCGCTGTGACAACTCGTACACATCATACAAAAAATACACGCGGATAGTCTGCTTATAGCACCAGGTCAGTTCGGGGAAGCAAGAACATATTTTTGCTATATTCCAAAAATATAGTGGAACAAGTAAAATAAGGGGTGTTTACATATTAGCTCAATGGGGAGCATTAAACTGGGCTCTTCGCTAATCATACCAGGTAGTACGATCGCACATATTTCATGAAGTCTCGCACAAATATCGCCAGAGAATAACATATGTGATTATTGGTCCAGTGATTCGGATATCTCGTTCATAGCCACCGATGCTGCAATGAATAATTCACCAATTTGTACTGATAAATCAGTTCGTTACAGTATTAAGTAATTATGGTACATTTCCTCATGGATTCCTGTCTGACAACTTGAATGTACGTGCAGAAGGAAATGTACCATCTTCGTCGCATCAATGTTCTTTCGCGCCTGCTTGAAACTTCGGGTTAGCGGTGTCAATATATCGAGACACCATAATGATATCGATTATTAGTCGGTTCAAAAATAGCTTCTCCAGTCAGTGTGGTCTTACAGAATATGCAGAAGATGCAATGTCATAATGGACCCGCTATGAAAATCACCTCCGCAATTTTCATCTTTGATCCCATACTCATTGAGTGTGCCAACAATTCACCAAAAGGGACAATGACAATACAAGCAAAAGTAACGGATGAAATGTATTCTGATTTAGAAGTATTGAAATCACCATTGGCGATTAAACAATGGAACAAGTTAGGAATACCGTACATTGACGTTTTCTCTAGAATTCCCATTGACCTACCATTATCATAGTTTGGTAGAAATATTTCCATAGTTTGGATGCCCATTTAGAGATTTGCTTCCTTCTCCTACATCCAGCGTTTGTCCATTTTCATTTGTCAGCGCCCTCCTTCTGTTCGCTCCTCAGTATCATTGCTACACCTCACTTCTTCCAAATCCTCGTAGTATGTTAACGTCAGATTTTTTTGCGGCCTCTAGGATTCACCAAATACAAGACTGATTTTTTCCATATGTTTGTCTAAGTAATACAATATGAGCATACATTCTTGTCCCTCCCTCACATGCCGCCGACATAGCAAGTAATTAATGCACAATTATCCGAAACTTGTTTGATTAGAATTTTTATTTCCACTAATATTACATATCTAAAGAATAGTATGGATATTTCCATTTCTTGTCGAATATGAACAAGATATGATATGAACAGTTAAACATCCTATAGTCTATATTCATGGCCATGATTTTAATCGCTGATATATTTTTGTCAGAATGGCCAAGGTTTTCTTAGATTTCACTTGATCTGAAATAAACCATTGGATGTTCAATTGTTCAAGATCTTCATTATTTCACTATTACAATATCTTTATTGAAGTTCGGAGACGCCATAAACCAACATACATGTATCTTAATGGGCATGAATACTTGTATTAGGATTACAGAAGTATACAGAACACTTGTAATTGCTTAAGTTGACCTTCATAGATCAGCGCTATAGAGAAATTGTAGTAATGTCGGCTATAGAACTTCTCGTACGGTATGCAAAAAATCTGTTCTATTCGAATCACGGGTGCCCTCGCCTAGGTAATTTAAGGAATTCTAAAGCGATAATGTTTTCCAGCCCCAGTTATTTTACCTCCTCAGACGCTGTCCTTGATAAAGAATATGACCAACTAACTACACCCCGTATTAGAACTGACGAGAAACTATAAATAAAACTATGAAGCACGCAGATTGCCCGAAATAGAGGAATGTAGAAAGATTTAATCGCACTCGGTAACCATGGCCACATCACCCACATTCAACATATTCTATTGCTCGTCTGTTATGTGGCTGGGGCTCATCATCAATGTATTCTATATCGGTACATGATTTCATCTCACGTTTTTCTCTTATGATGGTTATAATATACGCATTACTCCTTCTACACTCCTAATATCCAAAGTAAGAAATGATTGACGCTTCGGAAAGGACCACACTGTCTTCATCCAAAATGACTCGTCATATCTCTCGGATTCAGCGTATGCTCTACGTCTAACTTCGTGGTACCGCGTACCGCGATCGAAAGCGAGGACATGAAGGATGATAATTACAGACTCAGTGCCGCAATTCGGCAATCAAACATGAGAAGACAAACGGTGTATTGTTCGCCTTCAATGGGCAGATACTAAGTCATCTTCGTGATATCTGAAATATATCACGTTTTGCTAAAAAAAAAAAATTTACATCTTCGGCTTTCATGTAGTTTATATGTCGCTACAATAATAGGGTCCATTCGAAGTTGTCCTGATATTGTAACGTTTTGTTAAGAACAAGTTTGTCATTTGTGGTGCCTTCATATAATCGTATGAGCAAGCTAATATCATCTATGTCTCTAAATTTTCAGACTACCAGTACTTGAAAACATTTGAAGAAAAGATATGGATTATTCAGCATACCCTTGACTGGCATGTCCTACACAATAACATTATGTGGACATGAACAATTGTTCGGTGAGCAAACAGTCTTAGAGAGAGTTTTCATGATTCTCAAAGCCCGACACAATTGTTTGTGATTGATCAATAGATCGCCTCTCCCAACCAACAGCTACTTACGTCAGGAGCATGCCATTCTGGTAGATGCTTGTTAGCAACCATTAGCTTTGTTCCCAAATACATTACATAAAGTCAATGAAATCGTTAAGATCAATGTCATAATGGGACCGCTATGGAAAATACGTTCGTAATTGTTCGCAGCATGCACCAATATGGATCTGTGCTAGAACGCTTTGTTGTCATATACTTTGTTCGAATAGACTGTTCGTGGCTGACACTGAACTGTATGCGACACTTATATCAATATGTATCCGGAGAGAGCTAAAAGCCCACAGAGCTTCAACTTCAGGTAATTACCGTGGTATAGAATATTCATACTCATACCAAAGTAAATAGAAATATTAATTGGCGTTCTATAAGGTCTAAATGACCATAGCTATAATTGTAGCGACCTTGCTGCTGCACTGTCATACAGAAACCCCGTCAACTAAAAAACTGTCCTTACAGAAGAATTCCTGCAAAAGTGTTACAACCATCTATGATTCATGAGTGAACATCCGAATAGTGCGGCTTAATTAATGTGCTGGAATATTTGGATTGTAAATTGTAATTAATCTATTCTGCGGTCTTGTTTTAATTTTCATTTGACGCAGTGGACAAAGGTGATAGGCAGATTTATCTTTGGTCTGATCCAGTGGTATCTGCGTCATATATAAATTTGTTCGCATTGGGCTAGGCTTTTCCAAGGTGATTCGACAGCAAATTACAAAAGTTCATCTGTCCTCTCATGCCCATTGAAGAACATAGTCACGCAAGGTGCGACGGTAATTAACAATCACTCGTACCATTTTACAGAAGTGCCCCTTTCACCTTAACGGGTGAGCATGGTCACTGCAGGACGAAAACGCACATACATGTGCGAAGTTGATCAGCTCAGGAAATCAACTTTCCCGTGCAAGTATGTGGTACAGGAATCTAATTTATGAGGTATGGAACCATTCAGAACGGTTGATTAGGTTCCGTAATTTATATCGATAAATAAGATATTTCCCGGATGTCATATACAATATTGATCATTAGTAATGAGCGTCAATTTTTCTGCTGAACGAATATATCCCTATAATTATAACATTGGCATTATTTACATGATCGTCCACCCTGATCCTCTTCATCCCTGTATGCCTCCGTGCTGTAGTATTCGCTCTCGATACGATTACAAATTTCTTTCAATTATAAACTATATTGGTCTCCGCTGTACGCTCAGTACAGATCACCTGAACGCTTATAATTCGACTATTCGGAACAATTAGATTTCTAGAACTGAGGTTGTAGGCACGCCAATATAATCTATAATTGGTCATAGACATGTTTTTACCTGTAGAGGTGTTGAGCTTTCCGATACACTTATATATCATTCTCCTTTGTATAAAAACATATGTATTGCAGCTGGAAACAATTAGATTGTTGGTTTTTTCCTCATCAGTTGTTAATTATTAGCGTGAAATTGTCACGTATGCAAATTCGTTCGTAAGTAAGTCATCCACCAATACTGCTTGTTCGACATAAACATGATACAGTGACTGAGCTCAGTTATATGTGACTCAAGGTTAGAAGGAAGTAATTATTTTCTCTATTCCTCGCAATGTTAAATGAAATGACTCTTTAGCTCTACTACATACAAGAGATATCATTCATGGGATGTTTCTTTGTTTATAGAGTTGCTTGAATTTCTCATTAATAATATCTATGTGAAATTTGGCAACACAATATATCAGCAGCATATAGGTATTCCAATGGGTACTAATTGTGCACCCCTGTTGGCTGACCTATATCTGCTCTCTTATGAATATGACTATATGCAGGCGCTTTTCAAAAACCGATCCATTCAAAGCCCGTTCCTTCTCATTCACCAAACGCTATATAGACGATCTTCTCGCTGTGGATAACCGCTATATAGATGAGGCAGTGAAGGATATATATCCACCTTCACTGGATTTGAAGGAAACTACAGATAGCCCTACAGGCACATCATATCATATTTAGATCTATATCTCTATAAAAATGAAGCGGGCATTCTCTCTCGTCGACTTTATGACAAAAGAGATGATTACAATTTCGACATCGTAAACTATCCCTTTTCTGGACAGTAATATTCCAGTGGGACCTGCATATGGCGTATACATATCTCGCTTAGTAGCATTTGCTAGATCCTGTGTTAAATGTGACGATTTTAATCAACGTCACAAAACACTGGTGCAGAAACTTAAAAAACAGGGCTATTCCACCAAGCGCCTACACTCAAGTTTCTCAAATTTGGCGATACATATCGCATGCTGATAGCAAAATACGAACGTAGCGTGCAAGATCTATGGCGCTACGTTTCGTAACTTGTGTCTATTCCGCTTAACCCGTGGCTAGGGGCCGTATGAACCCATGTACTTCAAGATCCTCATGGTACTCATATGAACAGTCACAATCAAAGCGTGACTGAGATACATCATTCTTTAGATGACGACTTTACAACGAATATTATGGATTAAGAATACTGATCAGTGATACGGATTTGATATTTTTGGAACATCATGATGTCTTGCCAGCATCATTGAAAACTGTTGACCGCTTCTCTCTTGCAGGAAACAAGCCTATGTTTTTGTATACTATGATTGTCTTTTTGAATTTGGTGCTAATACTGTTATATGGAAAATGGAATAGGTCTTTGGATTATGGACGCGGATATTCTCTAATGGACGACGGCTGGATTATGAATGACGGACTAGACGCTTGTAATTCATTAAAAAATCTCTGCTTTAATGACACCAGACCAATAATTCCCGGACATTATGTTTCATCACAAGGAGTCAGTGATCACTTAGACGGTATGAAAACATGGTGTTAGCAGCACCATTTTCTTTTGAAACAAGGCCGACCGAGGGTGCCCGATTTTATTAGTTCCGCGTTGAAGACAATACTCGAATTCAGCTGGCCGTACATATTGCCAGCGCGCGTTAATAACGCCGATAATAATCTGCATGACATTTTCAGACAATATTTTGGATTCACTCACCGATATTCAGCCACCAGCACTTTATCTGAATATCAGCCGATCGTAGGGCCAGTCTGTCCCATAGTCCGATACATTCGAGCCCGACAGGTTGAATCCGTGGATTAGTTTCTTTTTACTTCCAAGAAAGGAGAAGAAAGGGAAATCCAAATGTATTCATCATTTCAATAACCTTACCATGTCTTTCAGTACTGGTAACAATATTATAGCCCGTCTCTTAAAAATAAAGATAATACGGGAATCCGGTATGCCCTCTCTCATCAACAAACTGGAAGGAATTCTGCATAGGCCTGGGTCTAAATAAATGCCTCAACTTTGTAGTTTTAACTAAAGCCGTCACATTCGATCACATAGTAAAAGATGACAATCTGCTTTATTGTCATTAGACCAATAATTTCCGGACATTATGTTTCATCACAAGAAGCCAGTGATCACTTAGACGATATGAAAACATGCATGGTGTTATTCAGTACCATTTTCAATGAAACAAGACCGACTGAGGGTGCCCGATTGCATTATTCCGCGTTGAAGAAATTAGTGGATATCTATTAGTAAATATTGCCAGCGCGCGTTAATTACGCGAAATTTACAGACAATATTTTGGACTCACTGATATCCAGCCGCCTGCACTTTATCTGAATATCAACCAATCTAGTCTGTCCCATTTTTCGATATATTCGAGGTACTAGCATTGCCGGACAGGCTGAATCGGTGAATTAGTTCCTTTCTACCTTAAGCCTCCTGAAGTAAGCTAAAAACCTGGCCGCAATCCTATCTGGCCTTGGCTTTTTTGTGACGTGTCCAGGCCTTGGAGAACCATTTCAGTCCCCCAAATATATTTCTTACCCCTTGAGCTACGGGCTGAAATTAACCACACTATAAGCCTGGGTGAAGCTCTACCAGATAATGTAAAGATGGTCGCTTTGATGACGTCACAGTGACGTCATCTTCAAAACAGGCATTTTGGTCGATTTTTTGGTCAGATTTTTCCATATATGTATTTTCGTTGCAAAAACTGCAAGATATAGTAGTAAATAAAAGTCTGATATGGAATAAAATAGAGTTTGCCCAATTTTCCTCGAAGAAAAGCAGGAATTTTGAAGAAAAATGACGAAAACATAACTTTTCTGGTACCCCACATGGCCACCATTTTGAATTTACCCATGTTCCCCTACTCCGGAGGTTATGCAAATAGGCCCAATAAGATGAACTAAAAAGTTACGGGGTGTCAGCTTTCTTTTTTGTCGTTCCGGAGATAGGGGAGAAAGTTTGGTAGAGAGGCCAAAACTAATATTAGAGTAAGATCCACAACAAATTCATTTGAAACATTCTGGTAAAACTGCACTTGTATACATATTTTTTTGCTAGTATAAAATTGTTTGAGAATGTTTTTCTGGAGCACTGAATATCACATGCGATTTGGTGAACCTGTAAAATGTATGACAACCGGCTCCCATCCAACTGATTAGTTGTTCTGTGTATGCACAGATCGTTTCATTAGGATTTTTAAATGGGGGGGGGGGGTGCGAATGTTTTCAATCTCACATTTCTTACCATCCCAGGAATGCGCGCCGCTATCTAGGGGGTCCAGGGGTATGACCCCGGAAAGTGAATTTTTAAGCTTGATTTCCTGCATTCTTAAAGCTAAATTGGGGTTTGATATCTTACATTTTATGTCATTTGGAATGAAGCGCCAACGTCTACGGGCGTTCGGACCATACATACGCAGCATGGATAGCGACGGCCCTGGTATGAACAATGTTTGGACCTTCTATAATATGAGCAGCATCGCACGTCTCTTCGATCATCTTGGTAATGGCCAACGGTAGCATCATTGATGGATGGTAGAGGTGTGTTTCTCAGGTGATCGGTCGAAATCGAACAGATGTTTTTAATGTACATTTAATAGTCAATATACTTCATGGCTTTATTATATTCTGTATTTCCCCATCCTCTGAAATTATTCGACAGGCTCGTGCTATAAATTGTACATGACTTATTAGTAATGTGTTCTGAGTATATTAGTGGATCACTCAATAATGACATTACATGTTTCTGGACGAGAAAGGAATCTAAGAGAGTCATTTCAATGGAATTTTCCTGGATATTGTGCATTCTGTACTGACATTGAACAATGTTTAAAGGTCACAAGATCAAAATGTAAACAGCTATCAAATTTGCTGGTGAGCACAATATCTACGGGGCAACTTGACCGAGATGTAATATGTCCTCCTGATCAATATCTGAGCAACTCGACATTCTTGAGTTTTAAAAACAGTTATTTCTGCCTCATATCCGCCATTTTGTAATGTTTACTATAGAGCCTTCTCGAGAGAATTTTGATATAGATAGTAACATGCCCTTTCAGACAGGCTGCCCGACCGAGGACCTGCTAGGTACTCGTTCCATTTCGAATGGAAGGACGATTTGTTATTTTATCGATTATTATTATTATGCTATCATGCATTTTACGTCGGATATGGTTGAAGACATATGATGATCTGGACATATGGTTTGATTGAGACAGGTCAGTCAACTTAGGCTTCGGCATCGCCCTTAGTTTGTGAAATAAAAACTCATTGTGTGAATATTGCGAGAGTGCTCAAGTGACGATATTTGCACCAACATGGGTCGTTTTGGATATTTTTCTAAATTAACATATGCTGCTTGAGCTATAATGAGGGGAGGTTAATCGCTTTCCTTGTCAGAGAGAGGTGAATATTTTGATAATATCGTTTGCCGTTTGCGTTTTCAGTTCATCTAGATGTAACTACAAGAGATTACTGTCAAGAGATTCTGGTTCTTGTATGATTATGATTTATGGACGGTATTTTGTGATTCGAGTAAACCTGGACACCATCTGGGCCTGGCATAGAGGGACATTTAGTTGCTCATTTTGTAAATGTCATGATCGATTTACTCCATTATTTATTGGTTTTCGAAAGCTATTAATTTTCTATACATCTTATGTTTATATTCTTCCTTGGTAAATCGTTCCAGTTCTAACAGTCAGTATGTCGCTATTCCACGGTAGTTTGGAATCCAAACATACCAAATCTTGCTATCCAGGAAGATAAACCAGGACTGTAAGGAAGGTCTGTTCACATATTCGTTAAGATTAGGCCTGATAATGTCAGTGGAATGGAAGCCAGCAGCCAGAGGATGATAGGTTCCTCGCCGAAATGGCAGCGATAGTTTGAGAGCGTTGCTGCTGTCGGGGATATAGGTCAGGGAGGCAATTGCTGCTTGCCATACGTCATAAGAGTTACTGTTTGACTCATGAGGTATTAGCTGGTATGAGAGTGGTGGGGATGCTTTTATATGTGTGTTTGCAAGCATGTTTACATGATAATCTCGTAATCACCAAATTTGGATTTTGCCATCAGGTGGCGTCATCTGTAGGCACAAGTGGCAACCCCAAGCGACCTCTCAAGGCATGTTATCTGCAAACCAAATTCTGATAAGGGGTCCACAATTTATTGCACGAACACCAAATTTAGACTTTGCGTTTCGTCAACTTGCACCCACAGGTGGTGACCCCTGGTGGCAATTCCAATCGGCATATCATGACAGGATATCAGCATACCAACTCTGAGAAGATTCCGATGAGGGGCCCACAAGTTAATGCCTGGAAACCAAATTTACATTTTGTCACCAGGCGACGCCACGTGTAGGTGCATGTGATCGAAACGCAATAATCACAAGAAATAGCTCCTGACAAGGTATATGCATACCAAATTTGAGGAGAAGCCGGTGAGCACTTGTCAAATTATTGCCCGGAAACAAGTTTTGGATTTTGTGACCAGATGGCGTCACTTGTAAGAAAAAATGGTCAAAGGCGAGATATATGCATATCATATGCAGAAGTGGAAGAAACACAATCCCAAGCGTCATCTCATGGCATGATATCGGCATACCAAATTTGCGAAGAATCCGAGGAGGGTCCTCAAGTAACTGCCCGGAAACGAAATTTAGATTTTGCCCCCAGATGGCGCCACCTGTAGGCGCAAGTGAGCGACACACAATCCCAAGCAACTTCTCGTGGCATGGTATATGCATGCCAAATTTGAGAAGAGTCCGATGAGCAGTTCTCAAGTTATTGCCCGGAAACAAATTTCGGATTTTGCCACCAGGCGGCGCCACCTGTAAGTAGAAGCGGGTCGAACGCAATCCCAAGTGACATCACAAGGAAAGATATATGCATAACAAATTTGGGAAGACTCTGATCATCGCTTCTCAAGTTATTATCCGGAAACCAAATTTAGAAGTTGCCACCAGGTGGCGCCACCTGTACGAACAATTGAGCGAAACTCAGTCGCAAGCTACATCATATGGCATGATCTATGCATGCCAAATTTGAGAAGAATCCGATTAATGTTTCTCTAGTTACTACCCTGAAAGTTAGGGTATTTCGGAGCAATCCGACAATGCGTTCAAAAGTTATCACTGCAGGAAGAAGAGAACGAATTCTAATAGCACCACCTACGGGAGGTTCTTGCTGTAACGCAATACCAATCGACGTCTTATCCCAAAGGAAGGCAAATGGCTTATTTCAGATGAATCGGATGAAGCGTTTTGATTTTCTTGTGTGCGAAGATAGAACAGATAGAAGATTGAAACTAGAGTTGCGCCACCTCCGTGCGTGTCTGTAGTCTTGTCCCAAGGAATGCATATGCCGAATTTCGGGACAATCCGACAAAGCGTTTCCAAGTTTTCGCTTTCGAAGAAGCTGCACGAACATGAACGGACACCAACGGACATGAACGGACATCCACACAGCTGGTTTGAACGAAACCCAGTGGCGCCACCTTCAGGCGAATCTTGCTGAAACGCAATACCGATAGACGTCTTATCGCAAGGAATGCATATGCTAAATTTCGGAGGAATTCGACGAAGCGTTTCAAAGTTATCACTTGCGATTCATGTATTTCAAGTAGGTTGACTGTATCGAAGATGTAACTACGTTAAGAAAGGTCAACCCCGTTCACTTAATTTTACCATAGTTCATATTATGATAGGGGTGGAACCTGGTACGGCAAGCTCTTAGCAGGGCGGCTGTTCATTCCGGAACAATATTGCCATAACACTTTTACCCAGTTTCTCCTAGCTCGGTTCCCTTTGGTAATACTGCTTTGTGTTCTGTTCAGGTCAAGTATCACGTCAAATATCACATCAGCGGACACTGACTAATCTTAGCTCTCGATAGCGTTGAACTTCGTTAATGGACGACGACTGAATATTGAATGACGGACTAGACGCTTGCATTCTAATGTCGAACTTTCGCAAATCCTATACCATCAAATAGAATCTTTGGTAAGGATGTGTTTAAAGATGTACGGCCACGCAAAATTTAAAATTCTAACCTACGTGTTTTTTTGGTCTAATTAACTCTTTGGTAAATTTGTGAGATAATGATGTACTTTTGGTGTGAAGAGATATCGAATTTCCCGAGTTTGAGAGTAAAATAGGAGAGGAACCGGCGTCGGCAAACATTTGCTGACGATGGCCGTTTCCAGGGCGGGTTACGTCACAAAATGTGTGTATCCTTCACAGCGCATCCACCGGGTCTTTTTATTTGCGGGTACCAACTTCGCGCTTGTACTTAGAGCGACGCGCTACAGATGCGACGAAGACAAACGAAACGTGTGCTTTCATAAAAACTAAATTTTCACGGAAGAAATCCTACTCGTATTCCGGATAGTAGAATTGGAAACTTTCCCGAGAATCTTTGATTATCTCTGACTCGGCAAAAAGATGACGGACGAGTGTCATTCACCATGATGCGAGAGATAAGCATGCATGACCTACCAGTGTACCGGTAAGTGTTTTCATTTTTTTCTTTTTGTGGGGAGGGGGGAGGGGTGTATAGCGTCTGGAAAAATATACCTTCTCGTGCTTCAATCGT
Source organism: Hanleya hanleyi (assembly GCA_036873755.1). Taxonomy (NCBI): domain Eukaryota; kingdom Metazoa; phylum Mollusca; class Polyplacophora; order Lepidopleurida; family Hanleyidae; genus Hanleya; species Hanleya hanleyi. Next base: position 20,543 of record JAVTVY010001176.1, read on the forward strand.
GATCTGTGAATCCGATCAACAACCTAGCCAGACAATCTCTCAGAAATTATCCACCGTCTGGCGTGAAGGGCCAAAGGAAGCTCGGACTCCACCGCTGAGGAAAAACTGCTTCAAAGCAAAGGAGACGATTCAAACCAACTTCTCCATTTCGCCGCTGAGGAAAAGGAGAAGGCTATCAAACCGCCGTCTCAATCTGCCGCTAACTAATAATACTATCCAAAGTGCCGTATCTACCGCTGAGCAAAAATATAATATTCAAACTATCATCTTCATTCCACCGCTGAGGAAAAACTGCTTCAAAGCAAGGGAGACGATTCAAACCACCATCTCCATTCCACCACTGAGAAAAAGGAGGAGGCTATCAAACCGCCGTCTCAATCTGCCGCTAAATAATAACACTATCCAAAGTGCCGTATGTACCGCTGAGCAAAAGTATAATATTCAAACTTCCGTCTTCATTCCACCGCTGAGGAAAAACAGCTTCAAAGCAAGGGAGACGATTCAAACCAACGTCTCCATTCCACCGCTGAGGAAAAGGAGAAGGCTATCAAACCGCTGTCTCAATCTGCCGCTAACTAATAATACTATCCAAAGTGCCGTATCTACCGCTGAGCAAAAATATAATATTCAAACTATCATCTTCATTCCACCGCTGAGAAAAAACTGCTTCAAAGCAAGGGAGACGATTCAAACCACCGTCTCCATTCCACCGCTGAGAAAAAGGAGGAGGCTATCAAACCGCCGTCTCAATCTGCCGCTAAATAATAATACTATCCAAAGTGCCGTATCTACCGCTGAGCAAAAATATAATATTCAAACTACCGTCTTCATTCCACCGCTGATGGAAAAGTGCTTCAAAGCAAGGGAGACTATTCAAACCACCGTCTCCATTCCACCGCTGACGAAAAGGAGAAGGCTATCAAACCGCCGTCTCAATCTGCCGCTAACTAATAATACTATCCAAAGTGCCGTATCTATCGCTGAGCAAGAATATACTATTCAAACTACCATCTTCATTCCACCGCTGAGGAAAAACTGCCTACTTTGTCTACTACTCCTACTGATGACGTCACCAATGACGTCACAGATAACGTGGACATCCCCCAAATCGTGGTCTATACCACGAAAGCTTCACTTTGACACCTCACACGACACATTCAGACCAAGGATGGTCCATCTCTACCTCAAATACCTTCCTTCACACCCCTAAAATGCCTACTTTGGCTACTACTCCTACTGATGACGTCATCGATGACGTCACAGATGACGTGGACATCCCTCAAGTCGTGGTCTACACCCCGAGGGTGCAGTCCATAGAAGAGCCAATGCATCTGAAATTAAACAGTAGGCTGCCGTTCATTATATGCTAAACAGCAACCGTGTTTTAAGAGGACCTCCACAGAACTATATATTTTCTGAAAGAGTAGGCTCTTGCTATGAAGCCGAGACAGATGTAAGCATAGCTGATCGAAATCGGGGTCTCCATAACCCCTACTGAACTTGTCCCAAACTTCAGGAGAATCCTCTAAATTTGGTCCAAAATAGGTCATGTTCTCTCCCCATCACAGAAAAGAATTGACAATCGATTGTTATGAAACTCACCGACACTGTGCCCAGTCGAAGGATCAACAAAAATTAGCAAAGAAACAGGAGTCGACCAGGTCGTTTTCAAACTCATTTTCCCATTGCAAAGTGTACCATGTGCTCGCAAGCTGAAAATGGCCCCAACCCACCTAGCAAGTGGACGTCAGACCAACGTTGGGTAAACGTCAGCGTCACCGTTGGCTGGTGACATTAATCCAACGTAATTTTGTCCTTTGGCCCAACGTTGGCCCAATGGTTGGCAATCCGATGATGATCCAACGTTGGACCGACGTCAATAAGAAGACGTTGGCACAGTGTTGGCTGGTGACGTTAAAGATGTACGGCCACGCAAAATTTAAAATTCTAACCTACGTGTTTTTTTTGTCTAATTAACTCTTTGGTAAATTTGTGAGATAATAATGTACTTTTGGTGTGAAGAGATATCGAATTTCCCCGAGTTTGAGAGTAAAATAGGAGAGGAACCGGCGTCGGCAAACATTTGCTGACGATGGCCGTTTCCAGGGCGGGTTACGTCACAAAATGTGTGTATCCTTCACAGCGCATCCACCGGGTCTTTTTATTTGCGGGTACCAACTTCGCGCTTGTACTTAGAGCGACGCGCTACAGATGCGAGGAAGACAAACGAAACGTGCACTTTCATAAAAACTAAATTTTCACGGAAGAAATCCTACTCGTATTCCGGATAGTAGAATTGGAAACTTTCCCGAGAATCTTTGATTATCTCTGACTCGGCAAAAAGATGACGGACGAGTGTCATTCACCATGATGCGAGAGATAAGCATGCATGACCTACCAGTGTACCGGTAAGTGTTTTCATTTTTTCCTTTTTTGGGGGAGGGGGGAGGGGTGTATAGCGTCTGGAAAAATATACCTTCTCATGCTTCAATCGTGATCTATGAATCCGATCAACAACCTAGCCAGACAATCTCTCAGAAATTATCCACCGTCTGGCGTGAAGCGTCAAAAGCTCGGACTAATGATACAGACAAAAACTGTTGTTGTTGTAATCTGAAGAAATAACCGTGCTTCTCAAACGTGGCGATTAGCAGTCCCTCTGTAAGACTTGAACACTCGGTTTATGGAAAAATTTGCACTATGAATAAACACTTGGTCTGGTGCAATTAAAAAAACACCCCACTAACAAATGGGTCCAAAACAGGAGCCCTTATGAACACGAGCCCAATGGGCTTATTCCAAAGTGGACACGAGCCCACAAGTATATATTTTGATTGGAGAATATCAGACAAATACATGTAAGGAAAATTTTAACAAATGCGACAGACATTGTCTAGAAGTTTTTTTTTATAAATTATGAAAACAAAACAGGGGAAAAATGTTGTTTTTTCTAGTAGAATTAGAAGAAGAAAAAAATAGAAAAGGGGGAAACTGTGCCCAAACGTTTATCATTGCGATATTTTGGAAGGTAAAAATGTCTAACTACGGATACACAGGTGAAGAAACTGATTGGGGGTCCTTCCATAAACCATGTCGCATCCGGGTAGATGGCGTAATACATTGTCAGACATGTCAGATGCAAGAACAACAACTCTGTGATCCTGGAAAAATTGAACCACTATAATCGTAGATCAAAAAAATAAAAAATACATTCAGGAAATTTAATAATCAACGGAAAATTTTAGGCTATTCTAATTTCTGGCCCATCTGGTATCAATACATAGATCAATACTGCATTATCTACTACTGTATGAGTTTCCTTCCTATATTTAGATATCATAACAGATGCTTGTTCACAGAACCATTCATTTTTTTGACTGAACTATGTTATCACACTATCTATTTTAACTTATAAGATACCCAAGCCATCCAAATCCTAATATCTTTATGTGCAGCTAGCAATGAAATAATGCATATTAAAGATGATCCATCTTCACCATTATAGCAAGTATTTTCATTTCTGTCAGTACAATATCTCTTGGGACATTAAAGCTAGCCTTTCCTACTCTGAGGATCAAATCCTGGGATGGATCATCTAGAAAGATAACTTCTCCAGGCTCCGAAACTGAACCGCACATGGTGTTGTTTTAGTCTAGACATCCATGCACGCCAACATTCACTCCAAATGTGATCAAATGAAAACAGTTCAAACTTGAAGCATTGGGCTGCGCAACTCGACTAACAGGTTTGTTCTTTTTCAAATTAATAGTTTGTATATTTGTCACGTGAGTGCATGGTGTTCCTGACGTCTGCAAAGTAGTACGGTTCAAATTAAATACATGATGAATTGCTGACACCCAGAGCCGAGGGGTTCACAGCTTTGTATTGAGTTACTGCAGTCACAAGCTTATGTAGCATGGTTCAATAGGGGTCAAGTTCATGGCGGCCATATTGGATTATGCAGGTTACAAACAAAAAAACCCACCAGTCATCCGCTTAGTCATACCAACCCATTGTCCAAGTTTGATGTTTCTGGAGTTATTGCAGTCACAAGCTTAGGTGCATGTAGCATGGCTGAACAGGGGTCAAGGCCATGGTGGCCATTTTGGATTAGGCAGATTGCCAAAAAACAATTCCAGCCATCCTCTCACTCATTCTAACCCACTATAATCCAAGTTTGATGTCAATCGGACAAATAGTTTGAGTTACTGCAATCACAAACTTATGTAGCATGACTGAATAGAGATCAAGGCCATGGCGGCCATATTGGATTATGCATGTTACCGAAAAACAATCCCAGCCACCCTCCCACTCATATCAACCCACTGTTCAAGTTTGATGTCAATTGGACAAATTATTTTTGAGTTATTGTAGTCACAATGTTAGGTAGCATGGCTGAATAGGGTCAAGGTCTCGGCGGCCATGGCAGCCATATTGGATTACGCAAGTTGCCGAAAACCAATCCCAGCCATCCTCTCACCATACCAACCCACTGTCCAAGTTTGATGTCAATTGGACATATTGTTTTTCAGTTATTGCAGTCACAAGCTTAGGTACATGTAGCATGACTGGATAGGGTCAAGGCCTCGGCGGCTATATTGGATTACGCAGGTAGCCGAAAAACAATCTCAGCCACCCTCTCATTCATACCAACCCACTACAAGTTTGATGTCAATCAGCCAAATAGTTTTTGAGTTATTGCAGTCACAAGGAAAGTGCGACGGAATGACTGAATGACGGACGGAGCAAATCCCGAAGTCCCCCTCCGGTGTCCAGCGGGGGACAATGAAGATAATGTGACCTTGTCAGTGACCTAGTTTTTCGAATCGAGTCAATAGTGTACATGTACTGCATATCAATAAATGTGTTATGGCAAAATATTTCTAATTTACACCATCAATGGATCTGAAATTTGGAATCATTCACCTACATGTATTTTGAATTTCCTTTCTTATCTCGGTTATTTCTGACAGTAAATTGACAGCACAACTCTGCCTTGATAACAGCTGATTAAAACTTTTCTGTTTCTTTTTTCTCCCTTATGTGAAGATGACCTTTCTGCAGGTAATACATGTAGTAACACTTGGGAGAGGTCCAATAGGATTCCAAGAAGAGAATGTGCTACATGTATCATCATTTCAAATTATAGTGCAGGTTATATCTTGCATCGTTAGAATACATGTACATGTAGACGAGTAAGCCTACTGTCATTGGATATGATTATTTTTTAAACCGGCTACGTATTGTATTATCAGGCATGTCAGGTGGGGGAACTGTCAGAGTTTTGGCTAAGTAAACACATTTCTGTCGGAAATGCATGTCAAAGGCTGAAGACGTTATCCTAAGTATAGATAAAATATATATAAATAAATAAAGTCATCATTGTCAGTCTGCTTATTTCTAGTTCACTGTGTGACCTCATCAGAGGTCATTTGCATCTACATTTCCCATGATAATTCAATCACAGGAAGTTCACTTTTCAACTCTGTTATTCAAACACAGAGAAAAAGTAACATTCCCGTTCTTTATTCAAATTGAAGAAAAGTCATATAATGACAAAATGTGATACTTTGTAGAAGAATTTTTCCAGATATACACCATTTTTGCGGCACTTCCAGTGATCGAATTATTAGGGGAATTACCGTAAGAAATCTTTCAGCAGCGATATATCTTGGCAACTACTGGGCATGTTTTGATGAAATCCACACCAAAATTAGATTTTTCATTTGGGTTCATCTTTAAGGTGGACATTTACACAATGCCAGTTTATCACTACAGACTAAAACATCTAAAAAAAACTGCCACTCAAGCCAGGCACTACAGGGTCATGTAAATGATTAAACATGAAGATTAATAACAGAATTGAACTTTATGCATTCACTCGGGTATTGCGATTAGTGTAATCAGATTCAGAAGTGTTTTGAAGTGTGATAGCGGTACATATTATATAACAAGGTGGAAAACAGTGCCAGTCTTCCATGCATGCCAGGCATTGCCAATGATTGTTGTTCCTCTTTGGGCATGTTGGGACAGGATATGGTCCTACACAGGATGTACAGCATCAGTTCCCTCTCCACTTTTCTTCTTGTATGATGCTGCCATTGTCATCTGACTAATCAAATTTTCCCAGTCGTTGTCAGTTGTTTGGGTGCTTTCTTTTCAATAGAAACTAAGAACTAAGAAGAAATATGAAGATTCATATTTACATTTATTTTGTAAATTATTTCAGTTAGTTGTATTGTAATGGCCAATTCCCATTATAGTTCTGGACAACGCTGTCTGACCCCAGTGTAGGCAACACTGGTGCACAACATGTGGGCTACTGTGAGCTTCGTATTGTTCTCTTGATCTCTCCCCTATGTTTATAACATGGAGGAAGTTTTTCAACTGATAACTGGTATATTTTCGACTCGAGGTTGACAGGGTTATCATGAATGTATAAGCTTGTTGGTCCTTTCTTGGAATGATGGGAATATTTTATCCATATTATCATATTTACACCAGACTCATCAATAGTTGAAAAAACCCGCTCCATGTTATAAACATAGGGGAGAGATCAAGAAAACAACCCGAAGATCATGGTGGCCCACATTTTGTGCACCAGTGTCGCCGACACCTGGGCAAGACAGTTGTCCAGGGAATAACTTGAACTATAGTGGGAATTGGTCATTGACACTAAATGCACTGTCAACTTAATAAAAGTGTCAAACAATAATACCAGACCATTATTTTGCTTTTGTAATATTTTCACTTTCCTTTATTTCTTTGGCTAATTTGACTGTATATTGGCTAAATCACTTCAGTTGTATTGCTTACCACTGCTCTTGCAGATCAATTCGACACTTCTGTTGGGTGTTATACTGAACTGGGTTAATTCAGATTGACAGTCTACCTGGCTAAAATAATGTAGGAAATAAATGTATGCCCCTAAATTTAAAATTGTTTTAGTCGTATTTCTTCTTTTAGTGTCTTTGTCTAGTGTCTAGGACAAGTGGGTGAAGTTAGAGAAATTATAACCTAGCCAAGTTATGAATTGCATATAGCAATAACTCTTAGAAGTTATGGTGCCCATTTGACCACAAAAGGCTTGTGAAAGGAAATGTCACAAAAAGTTGATCAGAAAGAAGAAAACAGGACTTTCTAAATGCAAACATGTAGAGGTTATAATTCTGTAGTTGCTACCCGGACTCCCATTCACAATATACATGTAGCAGCTGAAAACAAACTTGTATCCAAAGATAAAAGTAGTTTGATCGATCACCAATATGAACAATCCTGAATGATTTCATATAAACTTGAAAAAATTGTGTATAGATGTACCTTTAATAGACCATTGGGATCCTGCTTTGTGCAATTTATATTCTCTTACTAAAATGTACATTTTCTGTTGCAGACTGATGAAAACTTCTGAACAGACTGTACTGTTTTGTGCCCGGCATGTGATGTTATTGTACGATTGACATATCAACCAGTCACCCTATTAGAAGACCATGATATTATATTGGGGACTATCATCAAGACTCTACTGATCCACAACAGCTGCTGGACATGTGCCCTATTTCTTTTCCAACATTACAAGCAAAATTTCATCTGTCATTTAAGTTTAAGAATGATATCTCAAAATGATGAGGTCATGACCGTCACCTGAACAGGTTGGATTCTGAGACAACTTAAACATGCACCTGGGACTGATTGAATATTGATGGGGGGTTATTAGAGGGACCCTAAACAGAAGTTAACTGACTTGACAATACTTAATGTATATCTGCTTGTTTATGTCATATAACCATTCACTAAATGAGAACTTGACATGCTTGACCAGGTAGAATGATGTATGCAAGCTGATTTTGTCCAGGCAATATACCATATGAAATTCATGACTGTTTGGGTGTAAGCCCTTTATACCAAATGAGCAGCGATATGGCATTCAAGCCTTCAAATTCAAAGGATATGTGACATTTACATAAGAAAAACTTCTTTGTTGTGATTGTCATGGTAAATAAAACCATTTTTCCCCCCATCCAAAAACATGTAAAATTATATTTCTTGGAGTTACAAGACATTTGAAATCTCGAAGATATGATTTATCAACATGTGCTCCATGGCCTATTTTGGTATTTAAGGCATTTCTGCGGAAGATTTTCTCTTGAAACACAATATGATACCTGAAACCAAAATCATTCTTAATTCTTTCTAATAATCAAAATTCCTAATATATTGTGTGGCAATATAATTTTGGTTTGAGATGCCACATTTCTGATACAAGAGAAAATCATGGCCTCAGAAATTAACAAAACAGGGCGGCAAGCATGTATTGCCATTGGACCCCCATAAAAAAATACAGAATTGCAACCTCCAACAGGGTTATCTCCCCTTATGCCATGTCGATTGAGTCGAGGGCGAAAAATAAAACGCCCCTGGCATTCTCCGCAGTTATTTCATATTTTACTTCTGAAATAAAATATGCTTCCTGCAAAAGCTTTAGGGTAGATCATATGATGTGGAAAGGAATGATTTGATAGCAAAACTGAAGAAAATGGAGTCCTTCATTTAAGGCGACACGAAATTCAAAGCTGACATGAGTTTGCCAGTTATTTCATATTGTACTTCTGAAATCAAATAATGTCATCCACCTGTTAGAAATTACTATAAAGACGAGAGATCCTGAAGGATCTTGGCGCCCACCATTGTCGGATAATTGTAAGCTAATGAGAAAAGGATCTTTTTGTTCATTGTTACTAAGAACAAACGATTGATTTGTAATTTTGTTTGCAGAATTTCGAATTTGAGCGAAAAAGATCGAAAAAGGGACACTGCAAAACACCAAGATATTATCTTTCTAAGTTTCAGGAGTTTCAAGATTTCTAGAAACTGTACTTGATGTCGGGTGTTACAGTACAAGTGAAATGAGCATAGTTAGTCTGAAAGTGAATGTCCAGAGGATCCTTCGTCTTCGTATTGTAGTATTTTTTTTTGTGCTGGAAGCGAAGACAAATCTCTTTGACACTTTGGCATGAGCTATGAAACATACCATGCTCGAAAATAGTAAGATGGTACAAACTTAATACTAGTGAAGGGATCCAGTCCGTGCAGTAATGTTGAAACTTTGAAAGTGTCTGAATCTCCCTTGGATCAAAACACGCATTAGTCTTCTACAGTTGTCGAGTTGTGTCACAAGAGTGACATCTCTTTGTGTAGCCGGCCTGTCGGCAGACGAAACAATAAGCCAGTTAACTTGCAACGGCATGGAGTAAAGTAAACTGATTTAAAATTTGAAGAGATACATTTTAATTCGGAATCATTTGAACTCCTTGATATAGAAAGTGAAGGTATGGATATTCTCTATAGTATATAGAATATGCCCCACCGTTTGATCTGCCGACTCTTGTGATGAAACGTCACAACTGGGAATATCATATTAATTTGAATCATAACTTGGATTTTTGAATCGGACCAAAAAAGTTATCTTGCACAACTAGGCCCCATGTGGGACCTGTGTACCAAATTTGAGAAAGATCCTTGCAGTACTTTCTGAGAAATCACGATAAAGATTCATGGGAAATTCAAGAGGACCGCCTGATGGCCATATTGTACTTTCGAATCGGACCGTGCATCTTGCACAACTAGACCACAAGGGGAACCTGTGTACCAAATTTCAGAAAGATCCATGCAGTACTTCCTGAGAAATCACGATAACAAAGTTTCCTGAAGGAAATCCAAGATGGCCACCTGGTGGCCATATTGGATTTTAGAATAGGACCAGAAAAGCTATCTTGCATAACTAGACCACAAGGGGAACCTGTGTACCACATTTGAGAAAGATCCATGCAGTAGTTCCCGAGAATTCACGATAACAAAATTTCATAGGGAAATTCAAAATGGCCACCTGGTGGCCATATTGGATTTTCGAATCGGACCAAAAAAGGTATCTTGCACAACTGGACCACAAGGGGAACCTGTGTACCAAATTTGAGAAAGATTCATGAAGTACTTCCTGAGAAATCACGATAAAGTTTCATGGGGAAATCTAAGATGGCCGCCTGGTGGCCATATTGGATTTTCAAATCGGACCGAAAAAGGTATCTTGCACAACTAGATCCTAAGGGGAACTTGTGTATCAAATTTGAGAAAGATCCACAGTGTCTCCCGAGAAATCACGATAAAGTTTCAAGGGGAAATCCAAGATGGCTGCCTGGTGGCCATATTGGATTTTCGAATTGGACCAGGAAAGGTATTTTGCACAACTAGACCCCAAGGGGAACCTGTGTACCAAATTTGAGAGAGATCCATGCAGTAGTTCCTGAGTAATCGCGATAACAAAGTTTCAAGGGAAAATCCAAGATGGCTGCCTGGTGGCCATATTGGATTTTCGAATTGGACCAGGAAAGGTATCTTGCACAACTAGACCCCAAGGGGAACCTGTGTACCAAATTTGAGAAAGATCCATGGCGTAGTTCCTGAGTAATCGCGATAACAATGTTTCATGGGGAAATCCAAGATGGCCGCCTGGTGGCCATATTGGATTTTTGAATCCGACCAGAAAAGATATCTTGCACAACTAGAAAATTGTTTTGGTGGATTCAACAAAATTTCCTGTGTATTTTGACATTATATGTTTTCCAGGACTTTTTACAATGAAACTGCAAATGCGAAATATGTGCATGAGACTTTCTTAGGTTGTTAAAATAATCTATTTCTTAATTTGCATAAAAGTTCACTCCGCTTATTTAATCATAGAGTTACAAAACGGTATATCGAAGAATTGACAGCAACCAGATTGTTTCATCAAATTCAATCAGTAACTGTTTATTGAATTAGTCAAGCTTTAATAAGCACCCATGTTATATTGGTAAGTAGCAGGCTGGGATATACATAAAATCTGTGTTCTACATTTGCTAGGACATTATCAATCAGTGCAAATGGCTGCTCAAATCTGAAACACTGAGGGTAGTCAAATCTGAAAATAGTAATACATCTGTCACATGTACATGCCTATATGTTGCTTGGCTGTGATTGAACCATACCAGTGACCCTGAAATTGGACCATACCACTTTTGAGCTGGTGTCCATTTGCATACACCTTATGGCTTGCGAATCGTGTGTCTCCATTATCGCGGAGCGATGTCCGATTCTGTTCGGCCTTCATCCGGTGGAGAGACTCGAGAAATCTGATAATTACAGGTTTTCATACCACTTCGGAAACAAATATTGCCTGGGCTTACGAAAGATATAGGTATGAATAACTTTCGTATCATCCAAGAGGTGTTGTAGATCTGTAATTTTGAACAAGTAGGACAGCACATGACTCGAAAATGGCGGGTTACGTCGGTAGACTTTAGCTGATTAGGTGACGAAGTCACGTGGTATTGATTTCGGGAAATTCCCTCTTGCAGTTGCCGAATGTAGGCTGAAAATGGATACACACGATCCCATTACAGGTTGAGTTGGAGTTCTAACTGTTGCAAGGCTGTGATTGGACCATACTAGTGACCATGAAATTGGATCATACCACTTTTGAGCCTGAGGGAGGTTAGGGTAATTAGGGGCATTGAGGCCTTGACCCCGGGGGCCCCTGGGGCCACATGTGGAAAAAAACATGACAGTGTTCATCTACATGATATAAACAATGTATCCTCAAAATTTCAAAGTGTTATCTTATACAGTAACCGAGATATGGCCCGGACAAGTTGGGTGGGACGGACACACTGAAAAAGCAATCTCTATATGCCCCCGCTCTTACTAGAGGGGGGTAATAATTGAATGGTAACAAGGTAATAGTCTTAGATGACCTCACTAATTGCAACGCACTACTCCACATCAAAATCAAGTGTAAACAAGCTGAGTAGCTAGCAGGTCCTCCGCCAAGTAGCCTGTTTGAGAGCATACAGCATATACACTTCCAATATCTCCTTAAATATAACTTGGAAAGTTGATAGGTGTATGTGGAAAGAGACGTTCATCTGGAATTGTTGAGGCGGTTTGGGAAGCAGTAATGGGTAGTGTAACACTGGAATGTAAGTCTGTAGTTGTATATGGATTTGTGGATGGTGAGGTTTATAAATCGATGAGTGGAATAGATCAAGATATCGCGTTCAATATGGGTGAGTGAAATCCAAGATGGTCAATGGCAGCCA
>JAVTVY010001177.1:0-35480 GCA_036873755.1 Hanleya hanleyi
CAGTCGTACGCGTTCACCCACTGTTCATAGCTGTAATTCGGCGCCAGGTAATTCCGTACATCTAAGAATCGGAGTGAAGTTGTGGATAGAGCGACGTGATTGTTGGTCTTCTTAATAATGAATTTCACATTCCCAGCTTCAGCGAGGTACGGGTACAAGAATTCTTTGATTAAGTTCAAATCATAGCGGCCCGAGTTAAATCCAAGGACGGGTAATTGGTTCATGTATTCCAATAAACGCAGTTTCAGTTTCTGCGCATAGGGTTTCGGTGGTTTGCGTTTCTCACTTTCGTCTTCGTCATCGGTATCGTCCTCCTCCTCCCCATCCAATGTTGGAATACGCGCATCAAGTGCCGCTAATACATCACGGTAGATAGTCGACGCGAGATGTTCCGCACTGACTTGACTGAGAGTTTCAAGGTAGTCCATCATTCGTGTAATCAGTTCATGGGGGTCCCCGTCAGAGACGAAACACACCGGGGCCGTGTCGTAACCGGGTACGTTGGTGTGAATACTCACACTCAAAGGAATGTGATGCTGGGTCCATTGAGTTTTAGCCGATACCTTTTCCATGGGTTCTAATAGGGCATCAAAATCATAGCACGCTCTGTACGGGAAATAACGCTGGTCCATGGGGACGTCAATAATCTCATCTGCCAGGTCTTCAAAGATGGTGGGCTTGTTGTGGAATACGCCGCCGGGAAATTTCCGTTTGGTGGTCTGGTCACACATTTTCTCGTGCTTATTTAGGTGCCCAGAATGGTCAAAAACGCGTTGGCATTTACTACAGATTTAGGACTGGGCATACCTGTTGATGTTCGTGATGTACGAGAAATGTCCGCCAATGTCCGTTTCGTACAAATTCAATGTCATGGTTGTGTCGTATTTTCCCGGGGAACGCTGTACGAGTCGGGCGGTGAGTTGTGGGTCATCGGTGTTGTCATCATCCACGTGTTGCTCTAATTTGTATACGACAATGTTGACGTGGAATAAATTTTCCACCACATCTAGCTGTGATAACGGGACCCCGCGGAAGTGCTGTTTTTCCATGTTCTTTTCACGTAAGTAGTCTTCCCAATATTTGCTGGCAATTCGATTGCAATTTATGGGTGGCAGTTTGTTGAGATGGATAGCCAGGCAGCGAAATAAACATTTCCGATCGGTGTAGGGCCCATGGCTTCCGCCTACTAAAGCGTACATGCCTTCTCTGTGTTTCAACCAGTCCGGGAGATGAATGGGAGCGCCGATAGGGTGATCGATCATTTTAGTGACGTAAAACGTAACATTGGTTGTCATCTCCACTTGCCATTTTGTGTTGGGGCGTTGTTGTCGTATCCACTCCAAACTATTCAAGTTTTCAAATTTTTCCAGTACCGTGTCCAGAGAGGGTCGATGGATAATGGTGAATGGCTGGTCAAACACCCGGGTATTATTGCTGGGATAATAATAACGGAGCTGGTCTGTCTCTTTATGGCGAAGGATGTATCCAAAAGTGAGATTTAACTTGAAGGCTGTATCTTGGTCGTTGAAGATAGATTCCACGTAGCTACGTAGACGGATGTTTTCTTCCAACCGGAAATTATAGTCCAATAGACGACGGTCACGGTGAAAACAATGGCGTATGGTAACCCAGTGACGTTGATAAATGTCCCTGACACGCTCGTCTTCAGGCAAGACTTCAACTGGAGGTGCTGCTGGGTCCCAGGGAAAATCTTCTCCACGTCTCATACAGGCAGGCTGGTCAGGTCAGGTCGGTCAGGCAAGTAGTGCAATGAATACACCGCCATTTTGAACTCATCCCACATCAGCCGCCATTTTGAACCCATCCCACATCAGCCGCCATTTTGAACCCATCCCACATCAGCCGCCATTTTGAACCCATCCCACATCAGCCGCCATTTCGAACCCATCCCACATCAGCCGCCATTTCGAACCCATCCCACATCAGCCGCCATTTTGAACCCATCCCACATCAGCCGCCATTTTGAACCCATCCCACATCAGCCGCCATTTTGAACCCATCCCAGATGAGCCGCCATTTTGAACCCATCCCACATCAGCCGCCATTTTGAACCCATCCCACATCAGCCGCCATTTTGAACCCATCCCACATCAGCCGCCATTTTGAACCCATCCCACATCAGCCGCCATTTTGAACCCATCCCACATCAGCCGCCATTTTGAACCCATCCCACATCAGCCGCCATTTTGAACCCATCCCACATCAGCCGCCATTTTGAACCCATCCCACATCAGCCGCCATTTTGAACCCATCCCACATCAGCCGCCATTTTGAACCCATCCCACATCAGCCGCCATTTTGAACCCATCCCACCATCTAGACATGCCTTGATCACGTGATCAAGTTCCTCCTCAATCCTCCACCGGAAGTGAGGTCATCTGCGCGAAAACACCTGCGCACTCGTCAAAAGGGGGTCTGTAAATGGTAGACACTAAATTGTAAGTTTATTGCGGAAAGAATTTATATTGCATAAATTCCTGCGGGAAATAGGAAGTACACATATAAGAGAATATTGTCTTGACGTAAAAAGTTTGGACATTCCATATTTACGAAGATACGGATTTTTATACCTGAGCCGGTTTTTCGTGTAAACCATCGCAGCGTATAGGGAAACGGCTGTCATCTTCGTTTTGCTATGTCACAAAAAGTGCTCGAATTACTTATTTCTAAATGATTTCATGACGAATCCAACTAAGGTTAGGAAGTATATACACTGAAACACAGTCACATGGCTGGTTATATGGTTATTTGGCACAACAGGACAAAAATACAAGTGTCAGCGTGAAACACTGTGTTCAATGGAACGGGGCGGGGAAAATTTTATTTTTCTAGTTTGGCAGATCGTATTTTACAAAACACGGGGAACCCGCTCCACAGACATTTTACACCAAATAGTTGAATCCATGGAGACCAATATACATAATCTATAAGTGTTGTAGCATGTTATTATGACCAGTCATTCTCAAAGAGAGCCGTGTCTACCCGCGGGAGATCAAAGCGACTCTCATGTAAACTGGTGACATTTTTGAATCTCGAATCTCAAAGCGAGGCAGCATGACATCATTCTCAAAGCGAGCCGTGTCTACCCGCGAACTACTTCCTGTATTAGATAACTCGCTTTCACGGCCAAGTATACATACCGACAATAATTTGTTCGCGATTGATGTGCTCCGAAACGGAAAGAGTCATTTCCCAATTATATAGCCCACGTTATGTTTAGCAATTCGCTTCTAACTCGGCGGAGTCAGCAGGTCAGTGACAAGCCAGATAATCATACGCCGCCTACTCACCCCCCAAATTTTGGGGGGATGGCTCCCATTTACGCGTGAGATTCTTTCTCGCAGTAGGGAGTCTCGCGAGACGAGAATGTATGACCAGTCTATGATCGAGTGCCACCCCAGTGTCGAGCATTTATCGTCCAGTTTGCACCAGCAAAAGAAAAATTACGAACGTTCATCGAACGTTGGCTGAGCGTCATCGGTGGGACCTTCATGTGGTCTTCCGCTGTATATGAATGACTTAGATATGAATGCATGAATTAGTTTGATATAATTTTGTTGGGTATGAATGATTTAAAGTGGAAATATTCCGTACAGGTCTGTTTTATGTAACAAACGCTAAGAAAAATGGCTGCCCAAGGTGAATTTCCCCGGTTTCCCGGATAATAAACCACAGCCCCATCTATACGCTTTGATGCAAGGGAGACAACTCGGACTAGACCAATTCCCAGGCGAAGATGATGTCCCGCTATATTTGGCCTGTATGGGGTATAGGGGTGGTCGTTTTTTTTATGGCTTTTACTATGAGCTATGAGGTTGATCATGTAGAATACGATGGGAAAAGCTATGAAAGTACCGGGTAGGCTTGTATATAGATCCATATAGACCCATATACACTCATATACTGGGATATTAGCCCAATGTATGTATAAATCCATACGGGGTAGACATGCACCTCTAGTGGCCCGATTGGGTAGAGTGAGGTCTTATTTTGAAGCTCTCGTGAAGGACTGGACTAGTGTATTGTTTGTTTTCAATAGTCTGCGCATGCGCAGACAGGCCATATTATCGAAATAGCCGTTTTGAGATCCAGGCGAGCCTCTAATGGGCCGATTGTATCGAGTGAGGTATCCATGTGAAGCCTATGTGAGGGAGTGTCTGATGGCGTGGATGTGGGATTGACATAGGGTGATTCTGCGCATGCGCGGTAGCTCAAGGGTATGGACACAGACGATTTTGGGGTCTAGGCCAGCCCCTCATGGGCCTATGGGGTCGAGTGAGGTATCCATGTGAAGCCTAGGTTGGGGAGCATCCAGCTGGACTAACATTCACGTGGTGGGGTGGGTCTGCGCAAGTGCGTGTGACGTCACTTCCGGTTAGGGTGAATTCACCCGGGTGTAAAAATGACGTCACTTCCGGTTTTTCAGAATGCTCAAACACGACCTCCAACTTTCCCGGTCCGCACCCTGGCCCGACCCGGCGCGGCCGCAGCGCGCGTGCGCGCGTTCTCTGGAAGTGCGCGTCATCACCGGCAGTGTGCGCGCGGATGCATGTCGGATCAGAAGGTCAAAGAAAAGGGGATTGTAAATGAACCTGGGAAGGATAGGCAGTTCCATCTGGACCAATCAGCGGGCGAGAAAAAAAAAGAGCCAATTTTTCCATATTTAAAAATACATAGAACTTATAGTCATAATCTATACGTGTTGGGGTGGGTCTGCGCAAGTGCGTGTGACGTCACTTCCGGTTAGGGTGAATTCACCCGGGTGTAAAAATGACGTCACTTCCGGTTTTTCAGAATGCTCAAACACGACCTCCAACTTTCCCGGTCCGCACCCTGGCCCGACCCGGCGCGGCCGCAGCGCGCGTGCGCGCGTTCTCTGGAAGTGCGCGTCATCACCGGCAGTGTGCGCGCGGATGCATGTCGGATCAGAAGGTCAAAGAAAAGGGGATTGTAAATGAACCTGGGAAGGATAGGCAGTTCCATCTGGACCAATCAGCGGGCGAGAAAAAAAAAGAGCCAATTTTTCCATATTTAAAAATACATAGAACTTATAGTCATAATCTATACGTGTTGGACGAGTCTTCACTCACCGTATACACGCATCTCAATGAAATGCCCGATCCAAACCTAGACCAAAAACACGTACTTGGTCTGTGGGCTGATTTCATTGGCTCTCTATTTTACTATAGTGCGCTTGCATTCTAACATTGATGGGTTATATTTTGGCCCCATCCTACACCACTGATTTGAGTTTGACTGAATCTCCACATTGGGCATTGATGCATTATGAATAAAACACACAAGACAGGGGTTTTTGGTGAGATCTCTTTTTTTTATTCAGTAACAACAACAACGTGAGAACAACCACGTGAAAACTCAAGCCCAGAACAAGGGGCTTGTACATTGAAAGAATTCAAGCCCAGAACAGCGGGCGTATGTACATTGAAAGAACTTAAGCCCAGAATGGAGCTTGTACATTGAAATGATGGGCGGCCCAGTCATAGACGAGTACATCGCGGTCCTCGACTTTGGGTACTCGTCAAACATCTGTACGATGGTAGATAAGGGTCTTCCCCGGCACCGATGGTACAGGTAAAACAAGCAATATTGTCCGCACACCATACTGTCCAGGCTTTGCAACGTTTGACTGTTCCAACACCACGTCTCTGTGCCTTGATCCATGAAGTCTGTTAAATCGGGATGGAGGGGTGGTATGCCGTACGGGTCAAAGTATTCGCCCTGCTGTTCTGTCAAGTACACGACCACCCAGTGTTCACCGGGCCGATCCATCGGGTCTGTATTCAGGACATAAGCAGCCGGATACACACGGTCTAATGGGAACACGTCTCGGGCGAACACTCCTTGAAAGACCATACGTGTTCCTGGGTCAGTCTCCAGCACGGTGGTTATCTGGTCTGTATCCATGTTAGGTGGCGAAGTCACACAGCCCGTTACGGCTTTTATCGATTTGAATGATGTTGTCAAACTCGGCGTAGCAGATCACATTGATGGTTTTCGGTAAAGGTGTCCCGAAATGCAGTTCCAAGCGTAAGTTGCCTTTCTTGACGAGACTCAGTTGATGATCGTTGTCTAAGGTGGGAGTCAGATCGAAACAGAACAATGTGTATCCTTTGCCGAAATCGTCTCGGCTGATCATATTTCCCTCGTCTTGGTTGATTTGGCCGGTTGCTGTGAAGAGGTTCAGATAGCTCCGGATGTAATTGTCCGTTCCGAAATTAGGTTGTAAAGGCCGTGCCGGTACCTGTTGGCCATCCACATGCAGGGCCACGAAATTGATGTTGAACGCTTTTAGGTTGAACGGATTCCTCGAGAGAGTCCCATTATAACTGACGTTCTCAACACAGGCTAGGGTTAAACGCTTGGGCAAATCCCCCAGGAACAGGTTTTCTTAGGAACGGAAAAGACCTTGGTCTGTACTCGTCGAATCGGGTACTGGGCTGGTTTTTTCTCCAAGGCTCTGATGTGCCCCAACTGTACACCTGGGCTGGGTTTCACTTTGCGTACAAACAGACTTGCTTCTTGGATGACAATTTTATACTCGAGGTCCTCATTCGCGGCCATCAAGGCAAACGCAGGCGTTGCGCGCACTAGTCGTATTTTGACAGGTACTCCATTCAAGAGGTTTCGGTCCTGCATGAATAAGTCCGCATGCAGACGTCCCATCATATCGACCGAGTGACTCTCTGCTGTGGTATCCACTCTCTCCGTATAGCCGTCATTATCAGGACTCGCTTCCATCTTGCCTGGGGTATCTCGGTAGAACAACGGGGCTGTCAAATACGACTTTTTAGCGTCACGCCCGTAGGATAACAGTGTTTCGATGTAGGGTCGGTACGGGTAGGTGTTGGTCGAGGCGCTCACCAGTTTATCACTCAGGGCTATATCCACTTACTGGAATAGCGAATGAAGCCAGAGATTCACTGGACCCACGGGTGCATCTGCTTTCAGGACTGTCCCATCTTTATTGGTGATTTTAGCTTTCACATATAGGTACGTATGGGCTAAATCCAGGTAGGTCGTATCTGCGTTGGTGATGGTGAATTCAATGGGGCCTGTGGCTGTAATGCTGGAAAGGGGCGGATGTTCCACCCACTGAGCCTCTTCGGCACTGGTCTGAGTAGGTGGGACGGTCCATAAATCAAATTCACTGTTGGTAGAAGGACACGACTCGGCATGGATGAAAGCCATCTTTAAGAAAAGATATCCTTGGTCTTCGATGTGTGTCGTCGCTGGGTCGGTCGTCGACTGGTGCGTGGTCTCGGTGGGGCAGGTCTTTTATTCCCTACGGTGCGTTCTGCTTTGGTGACCAAGACGCCTCCCGCTTCTTTGGCTCGACGTTTCAGTGCTTCTTTGGGTGCCGCACCGCCCAAGACATCACCCGCGACTTGCAGTCCACTGCGCACCGCTTGTTTGCCGATCGCTTTGACCCCACGCGTCACCAAGGGAAGGAACGTTTTGACGATGCTCCCGAGTATGTTCCCCAGTCCATGTCCTCGTTGCATGCGTGTATCCGCAAAGACAGGAAAGTTACCCCCGGCCTGTTTGGTGTAATGATCGACGTAACTGGCTGTATGGCATTGATAAGGCACCTTCATTATGCAAAGTGAACCGCTCGGACTTGACGGAAATGAAGTGTCAGCACCACTTTTCCTCGTTCGAATGCCACCGGTCGTCCCGTGTCGTCTCCTTATATCGATGACGATGGAGCTAATATCGGTCTGACTGACCGGTAGATACACGATATGCCTGAAACTGTGGGTGACTTGAGCTCCATACGTGCCTTTCACCGGGCAGACGCGCAGTAGAGGTACGTTGCTGTCGCCAACAGTGTGTGCATCGACCACGTCCGAGTAGACGTACAGGCCATACATACCACCACGCATGTCCATCGGGATGTGGCCTATCTCGCCGGTGGGGCCAGCGTACCCCTGGTAATTGAAACCCAGCATTTGCTGTAGGGTAGGACTGAGTTCGACACTCACGTTGGGGCTGAGCGTGAGATTGGCCTTGTCGTTGTGTGCGTTGTAATCGAAGTCCACATGATTTTTGAAGGGGAAAGATTTGATGGGTTTTGAAGTATTCGTGACGTCTCGTAGAGACTTATAATGCATCAGACTTCTCAGTCCACCCATGAACTCCTTGGGGTATCGTATTGACCTTCGGGTAGTTTGAGTCGAGTTTCTTGTCCTTCGTAGGTCACCTCGTACCATACTTCATTGGCTCGCACGTTGTACCACGAGTAAGGGTATTGGATATCCACGAGTCCACATTCCCAGCGTCCAGGTAAATGCAACGGTTGCGGTAACTGGGTCACATACTTGGTCAAGGTGTTGTCAGGAAACACATCAGCCGAGCTGTTGCTGGGTAGGGTGAGGTTAAACATGACGACTGAGCTGTCCTGCTGCTGCTGTTGGTTTTAATACTTCTCCCAGCTATTGGGCGCTAATCGTCGTGATGGTCGCGGTGACTTAGCTCTTGGTGGTTGCAGGGGGTGGCGTGGTAAAAGGGGTGAAAACGTAGGTGCCCGCCGTGGTGGTGATTTGGGGGGTGACTCCGGTTCCCAAGGTTCTGGTGGTGTACTCACATTCTGCATAAAGGCCCAGCGCTGAGGGTTCCCCACCAATTCCTGTGGTACATTCATGTCTTTCAAGCCTTGAGCGAAGACCTCCCATCCTTGAGGATCCGTGTGCGTCCTGCGTTGACGCATCAGGTCATTCACTAAATCCGTCATGTGGGTCCCGGGGACCACCTGATTCTGTACCAGGAGTTCACCTTTATCATTCCGAGTCATGTTAGGATTTTGTTTCATCCGTTGTAATACCAGGCCAGCTTGTTTCTTGAACGATGCAGGTACACTCTTCAGGACTTCGTCTTCGACCCACTGTGGGGCTGTGGAAGGTACTCCACCCGGCTGTTGGAGCGGTGCTGAGGTCGGTGGTGTGTCACGTGATGGTGGTGGTGGTGGAGCAGAGAGGGTTTTGTATTGGTCCATGAACGTCATGTACCGCTGAAGCGTCTCATTGTACCGTTGTACTTTCTCACTATCGCTTAACCCCGGTCTCTGTAAGATCTGTTGCATCTCTCCATCGAGGGTGTTTATCGTCTTCACCGTAGGTGGGACAGGGTAGGGCGATTGGAGGTTTTGAAGGAGCCGAGGTTCGACGAGGACCATTTTTTTCGTGTGGTTCATTGTCGGCCGAAGAATCCACCCAATACTGGACCCAACACGGAAGCGGCCAACGGTGCTAAGATGGCCCCGAGAAATCCACCTTTCTGTAACAGCTTTTTCTTTTGTGTTTGAGAAACTTGCTTCTGGACTAAGGTTCGGAGACCTGTCTTATGCTTGGCCAACTTGGTCTTCTGAGCCGGAGTCAGTGGTACGTTGCCTTTTAAGATATTGAGTCCAATCTCGCACAGACAGCACACGAGAGCAGGGTCCACACCGCGTACAATGGTTCGGACTAACTCGGGTGGGGCCGTCATCAATACACGGAGCGTGGGAGCGTGCTTCCGTACTCGCGCAGACATCCTGTACAAATAATGCTAGAACCCACAACTCTGCTCTTTTTATCTACTTCAGAGAACAGAGACGAAAATCAACCCTGCTGTGGTATTCATTCTTTTTTATTACCCCCATCATCAAAACACACACACACCCCAGCTGGGGGAGCCACTGTAGGTGTGTTTACATTATTTTTGCATGTACACGTGGTGAGTCTCTCCGGGAAAGATGCCGGTCCGTAGTCGAAGGTGGTCGGGGGTGGTTTGCTTCAGTTCGAAGAGCATATACCCGTGCTGAGGGGTTGTGGCATCTTTAAAGGCTTCCAATGCAAAGGGTGTGCGGCCGAGATACATCTGTCTCGCCAGGTGCAGCAGTTGAGTGGTATCTCGGGTTTTTGAAGACCACCATGTAGTGGGCATTTAAGCTGATGTTCCGATGTTCTTTGTTTTTACTGAACAGATTCTGCACAATGTAGATGATGCTGAGCCGTCGATGATGGCTGCCTTTGGTAAAGAGTTGGGTGACCCGCGCATCCGTCTCCGCATCATCCAGAACCACCAAGGTGTCGGGTTCCAAATCGGCCAGGTTAGGTAGGCCTTCCACGAACGTGATGTGGGGCATTGCTGCATACGCTTCCTGCCATTCTCCGTAACACCACACGACTCTGGCAATGGGTGGAGTGATCATGCTGTCGGCGTGTTGAAGGAGCTTCCTGACGAAGTGCGTTTTGCCGGAGCCCGTCGGTCCTGCGATGACGCAGGTGAAGGGATGCTGCCACCGAGGGTCCATGGTTGGAGGTGTATCCGCTGTCGTGGTAACCCGCTCTTGTAAATTTGGTACGAGTGAACTGGAGTGGTGGTGGGCACAACGTCGGTTGTCGTTGTCTGTTCACGTTCAGGGATGATGATGGTGGTGATGGGTACAACGTGGGTCGTCGTTGTCGGTTCACTGTGAGGTATGAAATCCGGTGGGTCTTCAGCTGTAGTAGGTGTACTTGGTGTAAGTGTGGAGCTTACACTCGTTGTGGCTTGTACACGGGGTGTGGAGGTGGTGGTGACTGGGCTGGATACGACTGGTGCTCTCTGTAGACCGGTTTCACTGATGGCTGGTGTTCTCAGTTGGTTAAGTAACGTGCTGACATAGGCTACGTCGTAAAACACACCTCCGTACAACACACTCAGCAGGGTTGGCACTAGTACACCAAAGCCCACTTGCGCTTTGCGCGTTTTGGAAGACGCTGTGTTCAGAGACGGTTGCACCGTGTTCATGGTCGACCGTGGAATGAAGGATGATGGCAGTGGTGTCTGGTTTTATAGCCGTTTCACCTGGTTGGCAGCGACCCAGGAATTGAAGGAACTGGGCCAGCCTTGCCATTTGACGAAATGAAAGTTTCCCACGTCGACGTTCCGTTTTCAAAATCTGCTCCACCGTGTAGTAGTCTTGCTGTGTTTTTACGACAGGCTGTAATTCCGTCTCGTAAAACGTGCCTAGCAGCGGTTCCCCTTGAAGATCTTCCAGTTCATAGACTCGCCGCTGTCGGGGCAGGCGCCGTTTAATCAGGAAGTGCTCATCGCTCCAGTTGGGCAAGTAACTTTTCTCGAACTTGCCCTTGACTTTACTGATGCGTACAGGGTCCCCGACCTTGAACACCGCCTTCGGTGCTCCTTGCGATGGCCTGGGGTACAAGACACGCCGGACTTGGGCTTCATTGCATTGGGTCACGGTAATGGGGTCTCTCTGTATACTTCGATGATAGGCTCGACTGTAACCTCTCACAAGTTTCGGGAGAACATCGATGTACCGCCTTGTATTCTTAAAGGCCTCAGTCCATAGTTGCGGATTTTTGGTCCCCCTCAAATTCTTTGAAATTAAAATTCCACCCGGTTTGACCCCATGAGAATTTTTGTTGGCTTTTTGTTTATTGATATTTGTGATATCATTCAGTTGACTAGTTGATTTGCTTCAAATCAGTACATGGTATTTTGCCAGTAGGATTGGCCCATGCCTCACTATGCAGATGGAAGTGTGAAAGTGTGGCTGTGAATTGGGGCCATTTTCAGCTTACGAGCACATGGCATACTTTACGGTGTAAAATGAGCTTGAAAACCGCGTGGTCGACACCCTATTTTCTTTGCCAATTTTTGTTGGTCCTTGGACTGGGCACACTGTCGGTGAGTTTCAGGACAATTGAATAACAAGTTTTTTCTTTGGTGGAGGGGGAATATTACCCATTTTGGACCAATTTTAGAGGATTTTCCTGAAGTTTGAAGCAAGTTCAGTATGGGTTATGGGGACCCTGATTTTCGTCAACAAGGCTTACATCTGTCTCGGCTTTATGACAAGAGCCTACTCTTTCAGAAAATATATAGTTCTATGGGGGTTCTCTAATAACACGGTTGCTGTTTAGCATAAAATGAACCTGCCTACTGTTTAATTTCAGATGCCATGGCCCTTCTGTAGACTGCACCCTATATGACAGAACAGGCACTTTCTCAGGTAACATTAAATTTGCATATCTGACTAAAAAATTTCCATCCAGAACTAATATTGTTTACTATCAAGTTGAACACAATTCAAAACAATGCTATTCACACCCAACACAGGACTGAAATTAAGCAGCACAGGGGCTTGGGCTAGAAAGGGGGGAGGGGTAACTCTTAGCATGGCCAGGAAA
This sequence comes from Hanleya hanleyi, assembly GCA_036873755.1. Classification (NCBI taxonomy): domain Eukaryota; kingdom Metazoa; phylum Mollusca; class Polyplacophora; order Lepidopleurida; family Hanleyidae; genus Hanleya; species Hanleya hanleyi. The sequence goes on from JAVTVY010001177.1 coordinate 12,219, forward strand.
TATCTGTTAAAAGGTGTGTAGAATTGCCAACATCCATGTTGGTGTTTTATCGGGGGGAGGGAGGGAGGGGGGTTCAATTGTCCCAGGAATTTTTCAAAAGTTTTAGTGTCACAGAATAATTCCTCTGGGACCATTAAAACAGCCCTACCCCCCCTCCCCATAAAACCAGCATTGGAGTTGGCAATACTATACTATACACAATGTAACAGATATTCCCCTGTTAAGAGTTATCCACCCCTCCCCCCCTTCAAGCCCAAGCCCCTGTGCTGGTTTCATAATTCCAGTCCTGTGTTGGGTGTGAATATCATTGTTTTGAATTGTGTTCAACATAATTGTAAACAATATTAGTACTGAATGCAAAATTTTCAGTCAGATATATTCAAATTTGACATAGCGGTCTAGCCTGACAAAATGGCGTCGCAAAAACTGTCAAAATATGAATGGGGTAGGGGGAAAGGTATCGCTCTGTTTTATCTTAATATGACTTTCAACCATTGAGTGTCATATATCATTATACTTGTACAGACTCATAGATTGAAAAGAGTAGATAAAAAAAAATCCACAAAAAGTACCCTTCACTTAAAGGCCTCAGTCCATAGTTGCGGATTTTTGGTCCCCCTCAAATTCTTTGAAATTAAAATTCCACCCGGTTTGACCCCATGAGAATTTTTGTTGGCTTTTTGTTTATTGATATTTGTGATATCATTCAGTTGACTAGTTGATTTGCTTCAAATCAGTACATGGTATTTTGCCAGTAGGATTGGCCCATGCCTCACTATGCAGATGGAAGTGTGAAAGTGTGGCTGTGAATTGGGGCCATTTTCAGCTTACGAGCACATGGCATACTTTACGGTGTAAAATCGAGCTTGAAAACCGCGTGGTCGACACCCTATTTTCTTTGCCAATTTTTGTTGGTCCTTGGACTGGGCACACTGTCGGTGAGTTTCAGGACAATTGAATAACAAGTTTTTTCTTTGGTGGAGGGGAATATTACCCATTTTGGACCAATTTTAGAGGATTTTCCTGAAGTTTGAAGCAAGTTCAGTATGGGTTATGGGGACCCTGATTTTCGTCAACAAGGCTTACATCTGTCTCGGCTTTATGACAAGAGCCTACTCTTTCAGAAAATATATAGTTCTATGGGGGTTCTCTAATAACACGGTTGCTGTTTAGCATAAAATGAACCTGCCTACTGTTTAATTTCAGATGCCATGGCCCTTCTGTAGACTGCACCCTATAGGTGAAATATTTATACATACGACCTTTAAATGTCCTGTTGAACCTTTCCACCACGGACGCCTTGGTCTCGTACGTATGGAAGAAGAAGACCTTCTGTTTCTTGAGAAAGGCTTGGAACGGTCTGTTGAGGAATTCCGTGCCTTCGTCGGTTTGCAAATACAAAGGTTTGCGCCCGGTCTTGAAGATGTCTTTGAACGCCGCTATGAGATTCGCCCCCGTTTTCGTCCGGATGTGTACCACCCACGCATACTTCGATAGGATATCGATGCACGTCAAGATATACCGATTCGCATCATTGTGTTTGGCAAAGGCGCTCCTATCGACCAAATCCGCTTGCCACTGGGCATCTATTCCTCCCACGATGACCCGGTTCCGTAGAAAATGGCGACGGACAGCTCGATGTAAGGTGTAGGTGTCTTGTTTTCTTAACCAATCTCGGACTTGGGCACGTTGTATCCCCTGGGGTTTGGCCGCTCGATAGAGAGCCGACAATGCACTATACGCAGCCGGACTGTCGGGACTGTAGTATAAATTATCCAACACCTTCTCCCAGCGCTTCATGGTGACACAATGATGATGGACCCGGAGAGTATGGTTTATTTATAACAAGTTTCTACCACCGTTGTGTTGACTCAGTTCAGCCGGATAGTCTATAGCCTCGTCGTCGGGTTCATGGCTAGACAGTTGCTCATTGGGTTCAGTCAGCGCGTCCTCAATAGCACGAGCCCACCCCAACTGGTCTGATGACCGTTCGTCCGGTGTAAAGAGCTGGTCCACAATAGGCACCACTTTCTCCAAGGCTGTCCACAGATCAGGGTCTAGGGTGAAGCTTTGCGTAGGATCGTGGTAACGTCCCACACGGGCAAAGAAGGGTCCACGGTGTACGTAGTTGGCGTTCTCGAGGTGGATGAGGTTTCCGTCGAGCTCACCGCTCAACACCCGTTTAAATCTGGTCCAACCATCACGGTGTAGCGTCACCGTAGTGGATGTGTACTCCGAACTCCACCCACAGACATCCCGATCTTCCACGAGGGTGACTTTATCTTCATAGACGTGTAACCCCACCTGGGGTGTAAGGGGAAGGATGGCTCGTAGGACGGGTGACATGCTTGCTCCAATGTCGAACGGTGAATGACACACTCTGTCTGACCCTCGTATTTATAGTCCCACTGTCAGTACCACAGCGCCAGGGTCAATAGGGCGCAGACTATTGTGAGGCCAACCAGCCGGCGTTGGTTCCGGCGTGAGGGCTCGTGGTCCATAGCCCGAGCATCAAGGATGGCTGTCATAGTCCAGAAGTGGTGAGTGATGGCACACCTCTCCATCGAGTGCACTCTGTCGAGGACCGCTTCTGTGAACTCGTTCAGGATCTGGCGTCGCCCCTCGTTGTCGTCGCCATCTGCAAACATGGACCGAACCACCGCTCGGTACCCCGTGAATGAATTCACCACGGTGGCATGCTGTAAAATCCGAGACGCATGGGTGTCCGTCATTCCGCCGGAATGGAGGTGTAGGACGCAGAGCGACCTGTTATATACGCCTATACGTAGCTCTACAGCGTAATAAGTACTATTCTGATGGATTAGTGCAAGGCAACAACAACAAACAGGTCAGCGGGCCGGGGGAAACCCCCCAGCCAGAGTGTACATTCCGTGGGACTACTTTCTGCCCGCGGAGGCAGACCACATCACCGCGGAGGAATACATGGAACTATTTTTGACCTGCAAAAGCTATCTATTGTCCCGGAACTATAGCCTAGACAGGTCAGTACATGCTTTGATCACGTGATCGCCAGATGACCTTGAGACCCCTTAAATTTTACCCGGGGGAACAAATAAGTAGGTCAATGATAAGGAATCGGTCTTTTCTCTACTACTTGCATGTCTCGCCTGTTTATCTACACAGTTGACAGGTAACAGCCAGCGTTCATTTCGCTTAAGATACGGATGGAATTCGAATTCCAATCCTACTGGCTGATAATTTCACCAGCCTCATCTGGATATTCCGATTTAAAGGTATACCCGTGGACGTATACATTAAATACAACCGGGAATCTGGTGACCGACGTTGCTTTATGCTCTGATTATTTTATTGGCCCTGGGTCTTTTTGTTTTTCAAGAACAGCATCTTGAAGTACATGATTTTCACGTAGATTCGCCCGTCACAAAAAGAAACTTCATTATTTTGCACAAAATTCATTGCACATCTTTTTGTAGACCATATATTAGCCTGCTGTTTTTTCTTTTCGTTTCCGATTATCTCCGGAAACACGCCAATAACAGATAAGATGTATTTTAGTGGCGAAATATTTTCCCCGCAATATATAAACCTGATGAACTCTGAAAATTTGAAATTGTCAAGGAAGTAAAGTTGCATTTTACTGAAAAGTATACTATTTTAAAATGTCTATAGAAAAGATATGCATGTGACAAGCACTGTATACATTGACCAAAATAAGAGTTCGGAGTTAATTATAAATTTCTCCTATGAATATATTTGCGAGAAAATGTGTAATTAATAAAGATCTTTTACCGAGAAGATTTAAAAAGCGCACTCGAGATTCCGTCAAGATTTTTTTTGCGATTCCGTCACGGACTAGATTTAATCTCTGTCATGACCCAATCGCATTTTTCTCACGAGGAAAAAAAATCTTATCATTCTTAGGTACTGTATGCTAGTAAGAGATGTCCTATAAGAATAATCAGATTGAAACAGAGCAGCAAAAAAAACTAGACAGGCAATATTAGTCCCTAAATTATACAACGAAACATTTGCAATATTTCAGAGGATATTGAAAGTCTGCTAAAAGTGAATAAAATTTCAATGACCAGGGTCTCAAACTTTTAAAGTACCTTCCAAATCATGATTCCGTCACATTGGAATTCATGAGTAGTTGATTTGATGTAAAATCGCCTATTTTGAGGTGAAAACAGTACGGTACACTTTTTATCTTCGTAAACACATGAAGCCAGTCCGGAACCAAAACCGTGCTTGGACAACACAAACTATTAGCAGGGTCAATAATTCGGAGTGTAGTTTATCTTGGTTCTTGACGGGCTTCATCTGTTAACGGAGATAAATGTATGCTGCAGGCTTTCACCTCAAAATAGACGATTTTGCACAAATCCATTGCTTCAAGATGCTGTTATTAAGAAAACTATATAAGACACAGCGCCTACAAAACATTCAGAGCATAAGATAAGTAAATATACTTTACGCTAACTGGAAAAAATATTTCGCACGTAATATTCCATTTTGGCACCAGAGAAATAGTCGACTCGGTTTCACTTTTACCGAAGGCACCCGCAATTATTGTGTATCAAATATTGATCAAGAATATTTGTTCGAGAAACTATTTTGTTTATATTTTCTTCATGAACCAATAGATCTTGTATACGTATAAATCATGAAGATAATTCTCTTGATAAATAGACTATTTAATTGCTAATTGTGAGGGCCTTCGGTACCTACTGCAAGTTCTCTGAACCAGTACGCCCCTGGTGGCCCAAGGGAGATAAAACGCTTTCCGAATTGGGCTGTACGTTTCTCTGCGTGGTAGCCTGGGAGATATTTACGTCAACTATACCGGTAGCTCTGTACGTTAACTCGGACAATGCGCGACAGGTTGTTACCATAGATACAAGCAACTAAAATGGGATGAAGAATTCTCATGTGGTTAAACATGAAACGTCGTCGGCGTCAACAATCAACAATGGAATTGACGTCAAGATCGTTGGCCTTCGTAACGTTAACGACGCTATATTGTGGGTGCACTCCACACTCCACACTTGCCATGGTTTCGCACAAAGTGGCCCCCCTAATTTTATAATAAGGAAGTTCGCTCGATATTGACAGCATGGTAATTCTTCTTACCTTTTTACCTTTCTACTAACTGATATCTATAGTATCACCCTGCTGGACGTAACCATTTCTCCAAACGAGGATATAACAATTCCTTGTTGATCGCACCCACTCGACACAACAGAGTTAATCGTGTCCGGAATTGAATATCTGGCAAGCCAAAATCCGCACTTTCTCGGGAAGCGAAAATGGTGATTCCTTTATGGCGATAAAATTTTGCGAAAAACGAGTAGGTCGACCGCCTGTTTTCCCCGCCATTTTAAACTGTCCTTTGGACGGGAAACGCTTTAACATACATAAAAAGAAAATCATTTTATATGGTTTCTCTGGGTTTTGGGTAGAATTTGACACATTTTCATATATTTTATGAAGTTTTTCAGAAAAGTTAAAGAAGGGTTAAGGAGGATTGCACGTCTTTCCTTTTCAATTCCAATATCGCACAAGTCTCCTGGAATAATAGCACGAGTGTGCCCATTTAGAAAATATATACTTTACAGGATTTTTGTTAAAGATTTTACATCTATTTATGGCCGATAATCCGACCCCATACCGGTTTTTAGCCGCACATCATTTAGGTGTGAAATGCACCCTGTGGTCATCTGCTTTCTTTGAAATCACGTAAATTCCCGTGAGAGACATTGGCAAAGGAGAAGGGTGTGAAAAAAATAAGGACCCGAGGTGCATCCCCCTGTCCCCTCTGTCATGGAGATCGCTAATTCCGACCTGGTTTATCGAGCCAAAGAATAAAAGCCCATGCATACCTTTAACAATGACCAGGACAAAGCAGAGCATGCTATGTTTTTTTGTTTTTTTTCTTTAGAAAGAGCATGCTATGTTTCACCGTGTTCGGCATTGCTGTGACATAATGACTGGTCTCCAGCCAGATATTTAACATAAGCTTCTCTTACCCATATCGTGACATGTAGGATTTGCTTAAGGAAACTGTCTGACCGTTCAGTTAATTCAACGAACAAGAGTTCTGTCAGTAATTGATGTCTTCTGACTCACGCGTGATAAGTGTCACATTCTGCGTTACTTTCCACAATGTCTGTTTTGCCTCTATTTCAATAATCCCGGTTTACAATGGTTTTTTCTTGGCTTCCACCTCAAACGTCGTGTGAACGTCGGAGAAATAGTTTGGTTTTCTATTCACATGCAAATCAGTTGGGCCAGCGGGAAAGCCGATCGTTTGACGAGGATATAAACAGCCAGTAAAATATTCTGGTTTTCCATTTTTCGATACGACCATCTAGTCCGTCATACAAAGCTCAGTTGTCGTCCATTAAGGAATTTCCGCGTCCATAATTCAAAGACCTGACTGAGATAATTGCATTGACACCAAATTGAAAGAATAAATAAGAGCATACATTCAAATAGGCTAGTTTCCTGAAAGAGAGAGGATCGGTCGAGATGCTGTAGTGTGCAAATCTCGGGAAAAGGAATGCATCGCAATATTTGATTTGAATAATTATATTTTGAGATACAGGCCATTTCAAAGTAGTGGTTTCTCAGTATTCACATTTTTATATTTAGCGTATGTGGTATATATACATAAATTTTCAGATTTGTTCATCCGTGATGAATCAGATGAGATCTGTAGAGCTACAAACTTATTGTTTCACATTAACTTCGGCTTTTTTTTCAAGCCAGTAAATTAATAGTGTCTGGTACCTTTATATTTTCGACACAAAGCACTAACTTTGTGGAACAGTGTTTTGCTTTTATCTTTAACATTACGCGAAATCGGGACTTGTTATACATAACGGCGAAGACATTTTCATAGTTAATTTCATTAAATACAGCAGCTTGCTGTTTGCGACCACCGATACTATGCAGGTATGATATTAACATGTATTATATATGAATGGTAACGACAATTTAAAGGTATACCCGTGGAGGGGGACGTTGTAAAGTGTTGTTTTATGCTCGGATTATTTTATTGGCCCTGGGTCTTTTTGTTTTTCAAGAACAGCATCTTGAAGTACATGATTTTCACGTAGATTCGCCCGTCACAAAAAGAAACTTCATTATTTTGCACAAAATTCATTGCACATTTTTTTTTGTAGACCATATATTAGCCTGCTGTTCTTTCTTTTCGTTTCCGATTATCTCCGGAAACACGCCAATAACAGACAAGATTAATTAATAATTATAAATTTCTGCTAAGAATATGTTTGAGAGAAAATGTGCAATTAATAACGATCTTTTACCGAGAGGATTTAAAAAGGGCACTCGAGATTCCGTCAAGATTTTTTTGTAATTCCGTCACGGACTAGATTTAATTTCTTTCATGACCCAATCGCGTTTTTTCACGAGGAAAAAAATCTTATCATTCTTAGGTACTGTATGCTATAGTAAGAGATGTCATATAAGAATAATCAGATTGAAACAGAGCAGCAAAAAAAACTAGACAGGCAATATTAGTCCCTAAATTATACAACGAAACATTTGCAATATTTCAGAGGATATTATACTTTATTTGAAACTTGGGAGCGGTAACTAAGCGATAGGAGGTAGAAAGTCTGCTTATAGTGAATAAAATTTCAATGACGAGGGCCTCAAACTTTTAAAGTACCTTCCAAATCGTGATTCCGTCACATTGGAATTCATGAGTAGTTAATTTGATGCAAAATCGCCTATTTTGAGGTGAAAACAGTACGGTACACTTTTATCTTCATAAACACATGAAGCCAGTCCGGAACCAAAACTGTGCTTGGACAACACAAACTATAAGCAGGGTCAATAATTCGGAGTGAAGTTTATCTTGGTTCTCGATGGGCTTCATCTGTTAACGGAGAGAAATGTATGCTGCAGGCTTTCACCTCAAAATAGGCGATTTTGCACAAATCCATTGCTTCAAGATGCTGTTATTAAGAAATCTATATAAGACACAGGGCCTACAAAACATTCAGAGCATGAGATAAGTTAATATACTTTACGCTAACTGGAAAAAATATTTCGCACGTGATAGGCCTATTCCATTTTGGCACCAGAGAAATAGTCGACGCGGTTTCACTTTTACCGAAGGCACCCGCAATTATTGTGTATCAAATATTGATCAAGAATATTTGTTTGAGAAACTATTTTGTTTATATTTTCTTCATGAACCAATAGATCTTGTATACGTATAAATTATGAAGATAATTCTCTTGATAAATAGACTATTTAATTGCTAATTGCGAGGGCCTTCGGTACCTACTGCAAGTTCTCTGAACCAGTACGCCGCTGGTGGACCAAGGGAGATAAAACGCTTTCCGAATTGGGCTATACGTTTCTCTGCGTGGTAGCCTGGTAGATATTTACGTCAACTATACCGGTAGCTCTGTACGTTAATTCGGACAATACGCGACAGGTTGTTACCATAGATACAAGCAACTAAAATGGGATGAAGAATTCTCATGTAGTCAAACATGAAACGTCATCGGCGTCTACAATCAACAATGGGATTGACGTCAAGATTGTTGGCCTTATAACGACGCTAAATTGTGTGTGATCATTCGCTATGACATTGCAACAATCCATATTGTGATGACGCCACTCGCGATACCATTGTTGGCGGTCCAAATAACAAACGTCACAAGAGAACGTCATAATACAAATGTATCAAAATGTATATATTCGTAGCTTCGCAACTATCGTATGGCTGCAGGATAAATCGGACCCCCTCTGCCCTCTACCGATATGTCAGCAAAGTTGTTCCCCTTTACGTATCCGTGACCGTCGGTATTCATTCGGAACTCCCGAGCGGAAATCTACGAAGGGGACTGATTCTACGCTCGGGGGACGACAACATGAATTTCCTATGAATCTCCAGATGTGACGCGACTCGGAAGCCCAGTCACTCTCGCGGAAGCCTTAATCCCCGACCAGCAAATATTTCCCTGCGAGTCTCTGATTTACGTCAGATATTCTAAAAACTGTTTATTCTTTTCATTCGAAGCACGTTTCAATAGAAAATCATCAGTTTAAATGGTACACACGCCACGTATTGGCAAGTTCCCTGACAGACCGAAACACACGTGACCACGCTCTAGTCCAATATGGCGTCAATGGCCTTCGAGGGACATCTCAAACCGGAGATCCCCGAGAAGTTGCGAATGCGTCGGTATTGCTTGTTGATCGCACCCACTCGACACAACAGAGTTAATCGTGTCCGGAATTAAATATCTGGCAAGCCAAAATCCGCACTTTCTCGGGAAGCGAAAATGATGATTCCTTTATGGCGATCAAATTTGACGAAAAACGAGTAGGTCGACCGCTTGTTGTTTCCGCCATTTTAAACTGTCCTTTGGACGGAAAACGCTTTAACATACATAAAAAGAAAATCATTTTATATGGTTTCTCTGTGTTTTGGGTAGAATTTGACACATTTTCATATATTTTATGAAGTTTTTCAGAAAAGTTAAAGAAGGGTTAAGGAGGATTGCACGTCTTTCCTTTTCAATTTTAATATCGCACAAGTTTCCTGGAATAATAGCACGAGTCTGCCAAGGAGGCAAAGGAGAAGGGTATAAAAAAATAAGGACCCGAAGTGCATCCCGCTGTCCCCTCTGTCATGGAGATCGCTAATTTCGACCTGGTTTATCGAGCCCAGGAATAAAAGCCCATGCATACCTATAACAATGACCAGGACAAAGCAGAGCAATTTTTTCGATTTTTTGATAAATTTATTGCACGAAGCAATCAAACAATTAGAAATATACATTGTGTAATTTACATATGACACAGACAGACAATATAGCGAAACGTATGAAAAATAATTAAAAAGGCTCTATATACATGTTTGCTGTACAGTTAAAAAATATTTGCAATCAATATATAATGATTCAATATACTGCATGGCCAACATTTGTACTATACGATTATGTTTGCAATAAAGAACCAAATGTAATTGTTGAAGAAAATAAATATGTATAGCCCTGCCTTGTACATGTAAAGAAGTAGCCTATCAAAAGAGACTACGGCAACATCTTTATGTCTGAAACGAACAAGGATTGACTGAAATCGACTATCATTCAGTACAGAAATCGACAAGCATTCTAAAAATAGCCTCTAACACAAATGTTGGCCGGTCCAGATAAAAATAACACAGAGCCCGTAATGATCTAAGTATTAGAATCCGGAAACGACAACAGAGCACAAACAGAAATGTGCAGCTGTAGACGACTCGGTGAAAGTGAAAATAATAATTCGAAGCAAACTAGCTACTTGTATACAGAAAACAAACATACAAAATTTATATACTGATTAATCAAATAAAAATATGACTTTACGCTAACTGGAAAAAATATTTCGCACGTAACAGGCCTATTCCATTTTGGCACCAGAGAAATAGTCGACGCGGTTTCACTTTTACCGAAGGCACCCGCAATTATTGTGTATCAAATATTGATCAAGAATATTTGTTTGAGAAACTATTTTGTTTATATTTTCTTCATGAACCAATAGATCTTGTATACGTATAAATTATGAAGATAATTCTCTTGATAAATAGACTATTTAATTGCTAATTGCGAGGGCCTTCGGTACCTACTGCAAGTTCTCTGAACCAGTACGCCCCTGGTGGACCAAGGGAGATAACACGCTTTCCGAATTGGGCTGTACGTTTCTCTGCGTGGTAGCCTGGGAGATATTTACGTCAACTATACCGGTAGCTCTGTACGTTAACTCGGACAATACGCGACAGGTTGTTACCATAGATACAAGCAACTAAAATGGGATGAAGAATTCTCATGTAGTCAAACATGAAAGGTCATCGGCGTCAACAATCAACAATGGGATTGACGTCAAGATTGTTGGCCTTATAACGACGCTAAATTGTGTGTGCTCTCCACACTCCACGCTTGCCATGGTTTCGCACAAAGTGGCCCCCCATATTTTATAATAAGGAAGGTCGCTCGATTTTGACAGCATGGGAATTCTTCTTACCTTTCTACTGACTGATATCTCTAGTATCACCCTGCTTGACGTCACCATTTCTCCAAAGGAGGATATAACAATACCGACGGTCACGGATGTACAAAGGGAAGCAACTTTACCAACGTCACGGCAGAGGGCGTGACTGCTTCCAGTTCGATAAATGGGCGGTCAAAATGAAATTAAAACAGATGTACTGCAGAGTGACTATACTAACATATTGACAGACACACAAGGCGCTCTTGTTGTATGATGTAAGATATATATTTCTAGTCCAAATGAATTGAAGAACCTGGTATGTTCTTCTGTGACGTCGATCATTCGCTATGACGTTGCAACAATCCATATTGTGATGACGCCACTCGCGATCCCATTGCTGGCGGTCCAAATAACAAACGTCACAAGTGAACGTCATAATACAAATGTATCAAAATGTATATATTCGTAGCTTCGCAAGCTATCGTATGGCTGCAGGATAAATCGGACCCCCTCTGCCCTCTACCGATATGTCAGCAAAGTTGTTCCCATTTACGTATCCGTGACTGTCAGTATTCATTCGGAACTCCCGAGCGGAAATCTACGAAGGGGACTGATTCTATGCTCGGGGGACGACAACATGAATTTCCTATGAATCTCCAGATGTGACGCGACTCCGAAGCCCAGTCACTCTCGCGGAAGCCTTAATCCCCGACCAGCAAATATTTCCCTGCGAGTCTCTGATTTACGTCAGATATTCTAAAAACTGTTTATTCTTTTCATTCGAAGCACGTTTCAATAGAAAACCATCAGTTTAAATGGTACACACGCCACGTATTGGCAAGTTCCCTGACAGGCCGAAACACACGTGACCACGCTCTAGTCCAATATGGCGTCAATGGCCTTCGAGGGACATCTCAAACCGGAGATCCCCGAGAAGTTGCGAATGCGTCGGTATTGCTTGTTGATCGCACCCACTCGACACAACAGAGTTAATCGTGTCCGGAATTAAATATCTGGCAAGCCAAAATCCGCACTTTCTCGGGAAGCGAAAATGATGATTCCTTTATGGCGATAAAATTTGACGAAAAACGAGTAGGTCGACCGCTTGTTGTTTCCGCCATTTTAAACTGTCCTTTGGACGGGAAACGCTTTAACATACATAAAAGAAAATCATTTTATATGGTTTCTCTGGGTTTTGGGTAGAATTTGACACATTTTCATATATTTTATGAAGTTTTTCAGAAAAGTTAAAGAAGGGTTAAGGAGGATTGCACGTCTTTCCTTTTCAATTTCAATATCGCACAAGTCTCCTGGAATAATAGCACGAGTGTGCCCATTTAGAAAATATATACTTTTACAGGATTTTTGTTAAAGATTTTACATCTATTTATGGCCGATAATCCGACCCCATACCGGTTTTTAGCCGCACATCATTTAGGTGTGAAATGCACCCTGTGGTCATCTGCTTTCTTTGAAATCACGTAAATTCCCGTGAGAGACATTGGCAAAGGAGAAGGGTATGAAAAAAATAAGGACCCGAGGTGCATCCCCCTGTCCCCTCTGTAATGGAGATCGCTAATTCCGACCTGGTTTATCGAGCCAAGGAATAAAAGCCCATGCATACCAAAAACAATGACCAGGACAAAGCAGAGCATGCTATGTTGCACCGTGTTCGGCAATGCTGTGACATAATGACTGGTCACCAGCCAGATATTTAACATAAGCTTCTCTTACCCATATCGTGACATGTAGGATTTGCTTAAGGAAACTGTCTGACCGTTCAGTTAATTCAACGAACAAGAGTTCTGTCAGTAATTGATGTCTTCTGACTCACGCGTGATAAGTGTCACATTCTGCGTTAGTTTCCACAATGTCTGTTTTGCCTCTATTTCAATAATCCCGGTTCACAATGGTTTTTTTCTTGGCTTTCACCTCAAACGTCGTGTGAACGTCGGAGAAATAGTTTGGTTTTCTATTCACATGCAAATCAGTTGGGCCAGCGGGAAAGCCGATCGCTTGACGAGGATATAAACAGCCAGTAAAATATTCTGGTTTTCCATTTTTCGATACGAGCATCTAGTCCGTCATACAAAGCTCAGTCGTCGTCCATTAAGGAATTTCCGCGGCCAATAATTCAAACACCTGACTGAGATAATTGCATTGACACCAAATTGAAAGAATAAATAAGAGCATACATTCAAATAGGCTAGTTTCCTGAAAGAGAGAGGACCGGTCGAGATGCTGTAGTGTGCAAATCTCGGGAAAAGCTAACACGGAAAAGGAATGCATCGCAATATTTGATTTGAATAATTATATTTTGAGATATAGGCCATTTCAAAGTAGTGGTTTTTCAGTATTCACATTTTTATATTTAGCGTATGTGGTATATATACATATATTTTCAGATTTCTTCCTCCGTGATGAATCAGATCAGATCTGTAGAGCTACAAACTTATTGTTTCACATCAACTTCGGCTTTTTTTCAAGCCAGTAAATTAATATTGTCTGGTACCTTTATAGTTTCGACACAAAGCACTAACTTTGTTGAAGAGTGTCTTGCTTTATCTTTAACATAACGGCGAAGACATTTTCACAGTTAACTTCATTAAATATAGCAGCTTGCGGTTTGCGACCACCGATACTATGAAGGTATGATATTAACATGTATTATATATGAACGGTAACGACAATTCAAAGGTATTTCCGTGGACGTCGACGTTGTAAAGTGTTGCTTTATGCTTGGATTATTTTATTGGCCCTGGTTTTTTTTTTTTTCAAGAACAGCATCTTGAAGTACATGATTTTCACGTAGATTCGCCCGTCACAAAAAAAAACTTCATTATTTTGCACAAAATTCATTGCACATTTTTTTTTAGACCATATATTAGCCTACTGTTTTTTTCTTTTCGTTTCCGATTATGTCCGGAAACACGCCAATAACAGATAAGATGTATTTTAGTGGCGAAATATTTCCCCGCAATATATAAACCTGATGAACTGTGAAAATTCGAAATTGTCAAGGAAGTAAAGTTGCATTTTACTGAAAAATATACTACATGTATTTTAAAATGTTTATAGAAAAGATATGCATGTGACAAGCACTGTATACATTGACCAAAATAAGAGTTCGGAGTTAATCATAAATTTCTCCTAGGAATATGTTTGGGAGAAAATGTGTAATGAATAAAGATCTTTTACCGAGAAGATTTAAAAAGCGCACTCGAGATTCCGTCAAGATTTTTTTGTGATTCCGTCACGGACTAGATTTAATCTGTCATGACCCAATCCCGTTTTCCTCAGGAGGAAAAAATATCTTATCATTCTTAGGTACTGTATGCTAGTAATAGATGTCATATAAGAATAATCAGATTGAAACAGAGCAGCAAAAATAACTAGACAGGCAATATTAGACCCTAAATTATACAACGAAACATTTGCAATATTTCAGAGGATATTATACTTTATTTGAAACTTGAGAGCGGTAACTAAGCGATAGGAGGTAGAAAGTCTGCTTATAGTGAATAAAATTTCAATGACGAGGGCCTCAAACTTTTAAAGTACCTTCCAAATCGTGATTCCCTCGCACTGGAATTCATGAGTAGTTGATTTGATGGAAAATCGCCTCTTTTGAGGTGAAAACAGTACGGTACACTTTTTATCTTCGTAAACACACGAAGCCAGTCTGGAACCAAAACCGTGCTTGGACAACACAAACTATCAGCAGGGTCAATAATTCGGAGTTAAATTTATCTTGGTTCTCGACGGGCTTCATCTGTTAACAGAGAGAAATGCATGCTGCAGGCTTTCACCTCAAAATAGACGACTTTGCACAAATCCATTGCTTCAAGATGCTGTTATAAAGAAATCTATATAAGACACAGGGCCTACAAAACATTGAGAGCATAAGACAAGTAAATATACTTTACGCTAACTGAAAAAAATATTTCGCACGTAATATTCCATTTTGGCACCAGAGAAATAGTCGACTCGGTTTCAATTTTACCGAAGGCACCCGCAATTATTGTGTATCAAATATTGATCAAGAATATTTGTTTGAGAAACTATTTTGTTTATATTTTCTTCATGAACCAATAGATCTTGTATGCGTATAAATTATGAAGATAATTCTCTTGATAAATAGACTATTTAATTGCTAATTGCGAGGGCCTTCGGTACCTACTGCAAGTTCTCTGAACCAGTACGCCCCTGGTGGCCCAAGGGAGATAAAACGCTTTCCGAATTGGGATATACGTTTCTCTGCGTGGTAGCCTGGAAGATATTTACGTCAACTATACCGGTAGCTCTGTACGTTAACTCGGACAATGCGCGACAGGTTGTTACCATAGATACAAGCAACTAAAATGGGATGAAGAATTCTCATGTGGTCAAACATGAAACGTCGTCGGCGTCAACAATCAACAATGGGATTGACGTCAAGATTGTTGGCCTTCGTAACGTTAACGACGCTATATTGTGTGTGCTCTCCACACTCCACGCTTGCCATTGTTTCGCACAAAGTGGGCCCCCTAATTTTATAATAAGGAGGGTCGCTCGATTTTGACAGCATGGTAATTCTTCTTACCTTTCTACTAACTGATATCTCTAGTATCACCCTGCTAGACGTAAACATTTCTCCAAAGGAGGATATAACAATTGCTTGCTGATCGCACCCTCTCGACACAACAGAGTTAATCGTGTCCGGAATTAAATATATGGCAAGCCAAAATCCGCACTTTCTCGGGAAGCGAAAATGATGATACCTTTATGGCGATAAAATTTTACGAGTGAGTGAATAGAGTTTAACTAAAATTTTACGAAAAACGAGTAGTTTGACTGCCTGTTTTTCCCCCGCCATTTTAAACTGTTCTTTGAACGGGAAAGGCTTTAACATTTATAAAAAGAAAATCATTTTTATACGTTTTCTCTGGGTTGTGGGTAGAATTTGACACATTTTCATATATATTATAAAGTTTTTCAGAGAATCAAAGAAGGGTTAAGGAGGATCGCACGTCTTTCCTTTTCAATTTCAATAGGGCAAAAGTCTCCTGGAATAATAGCACGAGTGTGCTCATTTAGAAAATATATACTTTTACAGGATATTTGTTAAAGATTTTACATCTATTTATGGCCGATAATCCGACCCCATGCCGGTTTTTAGCCGCACATCATATAGGTATGAAATGCACCCTGTAGCCATCTGCTTTCTTTGAAATTAGATAGATAGATAGATAGTTTATTTACGTCTCAGTGTCTATAGTTTATTTACGTCTCACTGTCTGTACATCACATGATAAAACATACATAAAAGTTAGAATGTACAAACACCACTCTATACAGAGTTATGAGAGACGGTCTTACGTAAAATACAATCATAAAAGAGAAAAAGTACCTAAAAACTTTACCACCCATTTTTACATATAAAGTGGTCTCCTGCGTCTTTCTAATATAAGATGGCAGGTTTTGGCACAAATACGAATCAGACTTTCATTGGATAGCATGGCATACATCATTTGACTATTGGACATATCACATATATTATCCCCTAACGTGGCATGCATTTCGAACAGTAAATCGTATCGAAGATTATCATAGGCGGGACATTCTGGAGGTACATGTACCTCAGTTTCCACCACATTTTGGCATATAGGGCACAACCGGTCTTCCACAGCTAAATTTTCATACCTGGCTGTTTCTATTTTGATTGGTGCTACTCCCATTCGGAATTTGGCCATGGCACTTCGGTGCTTCTTTGGCATTACTAATTTAACGTACGGTTCAACATGGAACTCAGATTTAAAATGCCTATAGGTTTGGAGTTTACTGGTCTCTTTACATACGGGACCTTTCAAAATTTATCTTGAGGGGGGGTGGAAATTCAGCTGATGACCCTAAGTTATGTGTGACCCCCCTCCTTTGGCTGGAAGGTTACCAGTGACCCCCCCTCACCTGATACCATATTTATCAATGACCCCCCCCCATCTCACCACAAACACACGCCCAATTCCAACGAATCCAGGTCATTTCCCCCAGTGGACATTTCCTCCAGCGGACATTCCCCCGGTGGACATTTCCTTCAATGGACATTTCCCCCACCCTATACTTTTAGGTTATTTTGAACATAGTTTTTAAATAATTTGGCACAACATATATTTTATAGCACATTTCTAAACAATAAAATGGATCACATAGTGATAACATATGAATCATATACATATATATATTTTAACATTTTAAGAAAACATTATATCACATTGTGGTAAAATATAAGATGTATTTTTTAACAATATTATTTTGTTTATATTTTTTACCTCAGTTTTCACTTCAGTTCGGTTTTATTCTCATCAAATGGCTTCATGACACCGACCTACGAACAGTTAATGTTATGCTATATACCATGTATACATCTTTTATATTGTTTTAAAATGTGCTGACTGTATAATACTGATAGATACTGTGTATATGTATAATAACTTATCACTTTGTGACTCAATTATCTGAAACATCTGGAAATCCTTATATCTTTATACACAGAAAAAAACAAATTGCGTTATTACAAAATTATTTAAAAACCATGTTCAAAATAACCTGAAAATATAGGGTGGAAGAAATGTCCATGGGGGAAATGTCCGTACACCATTCCAACATAGCCAGGGGCACTAAATGATGCAGTGTGGAATTATATTAAGACCGATTGAAAAGACGTTAATAACATGAAGAGCTATTCGTCGATAAAGTGATTCGCGGTATGGTATTATACATATGAAAAAGTGACAGGGAACGGGACACAATTCTCCAGTACAACATTAAACTGCGAGAAACTGGGAGATTACATTCTGTATGATGTATTTATTCGCATTCACCGGTTTGAGATAAAATTATGTCATACTGCATCATGATGACAGTTAATACTACATACAACCGCTCAGGGAAACAATGAGGTTATGTTTGTTATACTGACACAGAGATAAACTTTATAAAAATTCGGACGAATCCGACATGATTAATTTCATGCATTCATCATGTCGGCTTCGCTACAAAAACCCTGCAAAAAAATAGACGGTGTTTTATTATTATAAAACTATTAAAATTATTATATTTTATAATATTATCCTCATCATGACATTAAACTACCGTCAGTATACAACTTGTCTTGTAGTACGCCACAATTTATTTCTTCAACTTCGGGGCAGCATAAATTACTGAATGGTTTGTTTCAGTCTCAAAATGCAGGCTATATTCATTTAGCTAGTCAATGTCCACAATGTCCAGGCTGCACTGCACCTGGGTGTGTTTAGATAAAGGATTTGTTAGATGCACTGTGTAGTAACTCAAATCTAGCTGATATGAATAGGGGCCTAGCTTTTAATACATCTTGAGAAGAGTAAATATGATTATAAAGCCATTTACCGGTCTCATGTCCTACTACACTACAGGAGGTTTGTACAGAGATTAATGCTAACAGAGCATAGGTCTATCTATGGTACTGTCTGTATGCTGTTTAGGCTTATGATAAACCATAAAGCATACTGTTGGCTCCATGGATAAACAAAGCCGGGTTCTGATACATGTGTTTCCAGATCTAAAGTCCAGCCTGGTTCTTCAACCTAAAAACATGAAATTCATACAGAAGCTCAAGAAATCCTAGCTGAATAGCTGTCCATTTATCATCATCATTTATCAAGTTACTGATGACCCCCCCTCTACACACAGTCTAGTTACACATGACCCCCCCTTCGTAGGGCTCGAAGTTATTGGTGACCCCCCCTCAAATTCCACCGGCCCCCCCCCCCCTCAGGATAAATTTTGAATGGTCCCTACGGTCTTTTTCCACTTTAGGACAGACCCTTTCATTAATTTATCTTCTATTTCTTTTAACACAAACCGTTTGCTATATCTCACGTTAGTATTGGCAAATTGTACACAACTTAATTCTTTAAATAGTTGACCACCCTGTGGTTCCAATTTCTACAACCAGACATAGCTTGGTTATCAGCCCACTTGAATATTTTCCAGTTCAGTCTGTTGACAGACATAGCCGTACACCTAACCCATTGGCTCACAACCACCTTCCAACATCTAATATATACAGGCGTCCAACCCATGTCCCCATTTACCCCACACCCAGGATGAACCTCGCTGCCCTATTCTGGACTGCATTTATCTGGGAAATTTCAGTGGTACCCCAAATGGCCGCACCATACGTAATTACAGGGATGACCAGACTATCATACAGCTTATTAAATACCTGATATGGGACCCACCAAATCTTTTACATTTTGCAATAGCCAAACCTAAGGCTCTTTCTGCGGACTGAGCGACACACTTCGCCATTAAATTGTAATCTAAAAATTCCGTCACCAGTAGACCTAAGTACATGTATCGATCCGTAACCTCTATTTCTTGTTCACCACATTTAAACACATGACAGGTACGGCTCACAGATGGATTTCTAAAATGCACTACTTTAGTTTTTCGAAAATTTACCGAGAGATGATTTCTTTCACACCACTTTGCTAGACCATTTAGTAAAATATCTAAACCACCAACATTGTCTGCTATTAAAACTATATCATCGGCATACAACAGCATACACATATTTTCACCGTCGATATCAATACCTTGTTGGAAGCTCTTCAAATACAATGCCAGGTCATTAACATATAAATTGAACAGTAATGGCGAAAGGACACACCCTTGCTTCACACCCCGTTTTACCTGAAACCAATCCGATTCAAAACCGTTTAACCTCACACAGCAGTACACTTCCTTATATATGGCTTTAATCAAATTTGACATTTTACACCCAATACCTAGTTTTTCCAACTTTTCCACTAACAAGTGGCGATCCACTGAGTCATATGCCTTCGAAAAGTCAATGATACCTTTATGGCGATAAAATTTTACGAGTGAGTGAATAGAGTTTAACTAAAATTTTACGAAAAACGAGTAGGTCGACTGCCTGTTTTTCCCCCGCCATTTTAAACTGTTCTTTGAACGGGAAAGGCTTTAACATTTATAAAAAGAAAATCATTTTTATACGTTTTCTCTGGGTTGTGGGTAGAATTTGACACATTTTCATATATATTATAAAGTTTTTCAGAGAGTCAAAGAAGGGTTAAGGAGGATCGCACGTCTTTCCTTTTCAATTTCAATAGGGCACAAGTCTCCTGGAATAATAGCACGAGTGTGCTCATTTAGAAAATATATACTTTTACAGGATATTTGTTAAAGATTTTACATCTATTTATGGCCGATAATCCGACCCCATGCCGGTTTTTAGCCGCACATCATATAGGTATGAAATGCACCCTGTAGCCATCTGCTTTCTTTGAAATTAGATAGATAGATAGATAGTTTATTTACGTCTCAGTGTCTATAGTTTATTTACGTCTCACTGTCTGTACATCACATGATAAAACATACATAAAAGTTAGAATGTACAAACACCACTCTATACAGAGTTATGAGAGACGGTCTTACGTAAAATACAATCATAAAAGAGAAAAAGTACCTAAAAACTTTACCACCCATTTTTACATATAAAGTGGTCTCCTGCGTCTTTCTAATATAAGATGGCAGGTTTTGGCACAAATACGAATCAGACTTTCATTGGATAGCATGGCATACATCATTTGACTATTGGACATATCACATATATTATCCCCTAACGTGGCATGCATTTCGAACAGTAAATCGTATTGAAGATTATCATAGGCGGGACATTCTGTAAGTACATGTACCTCAGTTTCCACCACATTTTGGCATATAGGGCACAACCGGTCTTCCACAGCTAAATTTTCATACCTGGCTGTTTCTATTTTGATTGGTGCTACTCCCATTCGGAATTTGGCCATGGCACTTCGGTGCTTCTTTGGCATTACTAATTTAACGTACGGTTCAACATGGAACTCAGATTTAAAATGCCTATAGGTTTGGAGTTTACTGGTCTCTTTACATACGGTCTTTTTCCACTTTAGGACAGACCCTTTCATTAATTTATCTTCTATTTCTTTTAACACAAACCGTTTGCTATACCTCACGTTAGTATTGGCAAATTGTACACAACTTAATTCTTTAAATAGTTGACCACCCTGTGGTTCCAATTTCTACAACTAGACATAGCTTGGTTATCAGCCCACTTGAATATTTTCCAGTTCAGTCTGTCGACAGACATAGCCGTACACCTAACCCATTGGCTCACAACCACCTTCCAACATCTAATATATACAGGCGTCCAACCCATGTCCCCATTTACCCCACACCCAGGATGAACCTCGCTGCCCTATTCTGGACTGCATTTATCTGAGAAATTTCAGTGGTACCCCAAATGGCCGCACCATACGTAATTACAGGGATGACCAGACTATCATACAGCTTATTAAATACCTGATATGGGACCCACCAAATCTTTTACATTTTGCAATAGCCAAACCTAAGGCTCTTTCTGCGGACTGAGCGACACACTTCGCCATTAAATTGTAATCTAAAAATTCCGTCACCAGTAGACCTAAGTACATGTATCGATCCGTAACCTCTATTTCTTGTTCACCACATTTAAACACATGACAGGTACGGCTCACAGATGGATTTCTAAAATGCACTACTTTAGTTTTTCGAGAATTTACCGAGAGATGATTTCTTTCACACCACTTTGCTAGACCATTTAGTAAAATATCTAAACCACCGACATTGTCTGCTATTAAAACTATATCATCGGCATACAACAGCATACACATATTTTCACCGTCGATATCAATACCTTGTTGGAAGCTCTTCAAATACAATGCCAGGTCATTAACATATAAATTGAACAGTAATGGCGAAAGGACACACCCTTGCTTCACACCCCGTTTTACCTGAAACCAATCCGATTCAAAACCGTTTAACCTCACACAGCAGTACACTTCCTTATATATGGCTTTAATCAAATTTGACATTTTACACCCAATACCTAGTTTTTTCCAACTTTTCCACTAACAAGTGGCGATCCACTGAGTCATATGCCTTCGAAAAGTCAATAAAAGCTGTAAATGTAGACAACTTCTTTTTTTTACGAGTTTCTACTATGGAGGTTAACGATTGAACGTGATCAATAGTACTACGCCCAGCCCTAAATCCATTTTGCTCATCACACAAAACATCATTTTTTTCCACCCAATCTAGCAGTCTCGCATTCAATATCGAACAGAACAATTTATAGGCGACTGGAGCCAGGATGGTACCTCTGTACGACAAAGGGTCACGAGGGTCACTGGACTTGGGGATTGGTTTAATTATACCCCTTTTCCACACACTAGGGATAACTTCATTAAGGTAACACACATTAAACAGTCTGCACAAAACATCAACCACTATATCGGATTTTAACACCTCTAAAGGTATATTGTCGGGACCGCACGCTTTACCCGATTTAGCCGAAATCACGTAAATTACCGTGAGAGACATTGGTCTTTTTTTCCATACCCTTCTCCATTGCCAGAGGTGCATCCCTCTGTCCCCTATGTCATGGAGATCGCTAATTCCGACCTGGTTTATTGAGACAAACAGTAAAAGCCCATGCATACCTATAAGAATGGCCAGGACAAAGCAGAGCATGCTATGTTTTACCGTGTTCGGCATTGCTGTGACATAAGGCCTGGTCTCCAGCCAGATATTTAACATAAGCTTCTCTTACCCATATCGTGACACGTAGGATTTGCTTAAGGAAACTGTCTGACCGTTCAGTTAATTCAACGAACAGGAGTTCTGTCAGTAATTGATGTCTTCTGACTCACGCGTGGAATTCATGAGTAGTTGATTTGGTGCAAAATCGCCTATTTCGAGGTGAAAACAGTACGGTACACTTTTTATCTTCACACATGAAGCCAGTCCGAAACCAAAACCGTGCATGGACAACACAAACTATTAACAGGGTCAATAATTCGGAGTGAAGTTTATCTTGGTTCTCGACGGGCTTCATCTGTTAACAGAGAGAAATGTATGCTGCAGGCTTTCACCTCAAAATAGACGATTTTGCACAAATCCATTGCTTCAAGATGCTGTTATAAAGAAAACTATATAAGACACAGGGCCTACAAAACATTGAGAGCATAAAACAAGTAAATATACTTTACGCTAACTGAAAAAAATATTTCGCACGTAATATTCCATTTTGGCACCAAAGAAATAGTCGACTCGGTTTCACTTTTACCGAAGGCACCCGCAATTATTGTGTATCAAATATTGATCAAGAATATTTGTTTGAGAAACTATTTTGTTTATATTTTC
>JAVTVY010001178.1:0-35310 GCA_036873755.1 Hanleya hanleyi
GGTGGACAACCACATCGTGGGCGATATCAACACACCTCTGTTACGGGTGGTCCCCATTAAAAAGATGTATGGAGGTCAAGTCACCCACAGTTTCACCCACAGGCTCTACTTGCCCGTACGACAAACTGACATCAACACAATCACGGTGGATATAAGAGATGACACGGGACGACCGGTGGCATTCGAACGAGGAAAAGTGGTGCTGACACTTCATTTTCGACAAGCACGTGCTCCCCACTTTGCATAATGAAAGTACCTTATGAGTGCGATGCACGCAGCTATGCCGACTATTATGCCCAACAGGCCGGGGGTGGCTTTCCGGTATTTACCGGTGCACGCATGCAACGAGGACATGGTCTGGGGAACATACTCGGCAGCATTGTGAAAACGTTCCTGCCCTTGGTGACGCGTGGGGTGAAAGCAATCGGTAAACAAGCGGTACGCAGTGGACTGCAAGTGGCCGGTGATGTGTTGGGGGGTACGGCACCCAAAGAATCCTTGAAACGGCGGGCCAAAGAAGCGGGAGGCGTCTTGGTGGCCAAAGCACAACGCACCGTTGGGAATAAAAGAGCTGCCCCACCGATACCACGCACCAGTCGACAACCGACCCAGCGACGACGCACATCGAAGAAGACAAAGGATATCTTTTCTTAAAACATGTCCTTAATCCACGCCGAGTCCTGCCCCTCCACCAACAGTGAATTTGATTTGTGGACCGTGCCGCCCACACAAACCAGTGTCGAACAAGGATTATGGGTGGAGCATCTCCCGCTCTCCAGAATCAACGAAACCGGGCCCATCGAGTTCACCATCAGTAATGCGGATACGGCCTATGTGGATTTAGCCCATACCTACTTGTATGTGAAAGCCAAGGTGGTCAATGGAGCTGGCACCAGAATCGCCGACCAAGCAACGGTGGGCCCGACGAATCTCTGGCTGCACTCGATGTTTCAGCAGGTGGATATTTTTCTCAGCGACAAACTCATCAGTGACTCCACCAACACGTACCCCAATCGAGCCTACATCGAGACACTGTTGTCGTATGGCCGAGAGGCTAAAAAATCTCAGCTGACAACCGCTTTATTCTACAGGGACACGCCCGAGCACATGAACACGGCGGACAATGGGGGATATAACAAACGGAAGGCTTTCACTGCGAACAGTGCCTCGGTGGATATGATGGGTCGACTGCATGCAGACATGTTCATGCAAGACCGGTACCTCTTGAACAAGATCCCCATCAAAACCCGACTGATACGGGCGCCTCCGACCTTCGCCTTGATGGCCACTAACGTAGAGGGGCATGCAGCGGACTATAAGATTGTCATCCAAGACGCAGTCCTGTATGTCCGAAAAGTGAAACCGAATCCAGCCGTTCAGTTGGGACACATGAAAGCCTTGGAAACAAAACCAGCCCAGTACCCTATCCGACGTGTGCACACCAAAGTGTTCTCTGTGCCTGCTGGAAATATGGGCGCCAACAAAGAAAACCTGTTCCTGGGGGAACTACCCAAGCGATTGATCCTGGCCTGTGTGGAAAATACCAGTTTCAGCGGAGCCTACCGAGAGAATCCGTTTGACTTTCAACATTTCGGCATCAATTTTGTGGCCCTGCATGTGGATGGACAACAGGTGCCAGCCACGGCCTTAACACCGAACTTTGGGCGGAGGAATTTCATTCGAGCCTATCAGAGCCTGTTTACAGCCACCGGTCAAATAAACCAGGACGAAGGGAATATGATCAGTCGGGAGGACTACGCGAACGGATACACGTTGTTCTGTTTCGATCTGACCCCACCTTAGAGAACGACCATCAGCTGGCCCTGGCCAAGCAAGGCAACTTACGGTTGGAAATCCACTTTGCACGAGCCCTGGCGACCACCGTCAATGTGATCTGCTACGCCGAGTTTGACATCATTCAAGTGGACAAGGCGCGCAACGTGCTGTGTGACTTCTCCACCTAACATGGATACAGAGCAGATAACCACCGTGCTGGAGAATGACCCAGAGACACGTAGGGTCTTTCAAGGGGTGTTCGCCCGAGATGTGTTTCCATTAGACCGTGTGTATCCGGCTGCTTACGTTCTCAACACGGACCCGATGGATCGACCCGGTGAACACTGGGTGGCCGTGTACTTGACAGAACAGCAGGGCGAATACTTTGACCCGTACGGCCTGCCACCCTCCATCCCGATTTAACAGACTTCATGGATCAAGGCACAGAGACGTGGTGTTGGAACAGTCAAACGTTGCAAAGCCTGACCAGTGGCGTGTGCGGACAATATTGTTGTTTTACCTGTACCATCGATGCCGGGGAAGACCCTTATCTACTATCGTACAGATGTTTGACGAGTACCCCCAGGCCGAGGACCGCGATGTACTCGTCTATGACTGGGCTGCCCATCATTTCAATGTACAAGCCCCGTTCTGGGCTTAAGTTAATGACAAGCCCCTTGTTCTGGGCTTAAGTTTACAAGCCCCTTGTTCTGGGCTTCAATGTACAAGCCCCTTGTTCTGGGCTTCAGTTAATTACAAGCCCCTTGTTCTGGGCTTGAGTTTTCACGTGGTTGTTCTCACGTTGTTGCTGTTCACTGAATAAAAAAAAATGAGATCTCACCAAAAAACCCTGTCTTGTGTGTTTTATTCCTAATGCATCAATGCCCAATGTGGAGATTCAGTCAAACTGAAATCAGTGGTGTAGGATGGGGCCAAAATGTAACCCATCAAGTTTAGAATGCAAGAGCACTATAGTAAAAAATAGAGAGCCAATGAAATCAGCCTACAGACCAAGTACGTGTTTTTGGTCTAGGTTTGAGCGGGCATTTCATTGAGGTACGTGTATACGGTGAGTGAAAAGACTCGTCCAACACGTATAGATTATGTTGATGACTATAAGTTCTAGGTAACCCATCAAGGTTAGAATGCAAGAGCACTATAGTAAAAATAGAGAGCCAATGAAATCAGCCTACAGACCAAGTACATCAAATACGTCTACTTACTCCCAAACTGCATTTACTCTGGAAGATTTATTTAACAATCACAAAAAGTTTCTCAAGGAAAGAGGTATTTGTCTTCCAACCAATCATAGCGACATACCAAAAATATACTGGACTCCCAAAATGCATAAATCACCATACAAAGCTAGATTCATAGCTGGTTCTAGAAGCCGCACCACCAAGCTTCTTTCAACCCTATTGACGAGGGCCCTTCAGGAGGTAAAAGCATTTTGGGAAAGGTATTGCGCCACTATTTTCAAGAACTCTGGCGTTGAATGTATGTGGATATTGAAAAACTCAAAATGTCTTACGGAAGAACTTGATGCTAAAGGTCACATACCGTACAGACATGTATCCACATGGGATTTCTCGACTCTCTATACTACAATCCCTCAGGAGGACCTTATTGACCGTATAAGTTCATTAATAGTATCTGTGTTCATGAAAACTGATCGTAGATATATTAATGTCGGAAGCCATAAAGCATTCTTTAGCTCGACTACATACAAGAGATAACATTCATGGGATGTTTCTTTGTTTATAGAGTTGCTTTAATTTCTCATTAAAAATATCTATGTGAAATTTGGCAACACAATATATCAGCAGCATATAGGTATTCCAATGGGTACTAATTGTGCACCCCTGTTGGCTGACCTGTATCTGTTCTCTTATGAATATGACTATATGCAGGCGCTTTCAAAAACTGATCCATTCAAAGCTCGTTCCTTCTCATTCACCAAACGCTATATAGACGATCTTCTCGCTGTGGATAATCGCTATATAAATGACGCAGTGAAGGATATATATCCACCTTCACTGGATTTGAAGAAAACTACAGATAGCCCTACAGGTACATCTTATTTAGATCTCTATCTCTATAAAAATGAAGCGGGCATTCTCTCTTGTCGACTTTATGACAAAAGAGATGATTACAATTTCGACATCGTAAACTATCCCTTTCTGGATAGTAATATTCCAGTGGGACCTGCATATGGCGTATACATATCTCGCTTAGTAGCATTTGCTAGATCCTGTGTTAAATTTGATGATTTTAATCAACGTCACAAAACATTGTTGCAGAAACTTATAAAACAGGGCTATTCCACCAAGCGCCTCCACTCAAAGTTTCTCAAATTTGGCGATACATATTGCATGCTGATAGCAAAATACGAACGTAGCGTGCAAGATCTATGGGGCTACGTTTCGTAACATGTGTCTAATTCCGCTTAACCCGGGGCTAGGGGCCGTATGAGCCCATGTACTTCAAGATCCTCATGGTACTCATATGAACAGTCACAATCAAAGTGTGACTGAGGTACATCATTTTTAGATGACGACTCTATAACGAATATTATGGATTACGAATACTGATCAGCGATACGGATTTGATATTTTGGAACATCATGATGTCTTGCCGGCATCATTGAAAATTGTTGACCGCTTCTCTTGCAGGAAACAAGCCTATGTTTATGTATACTTTTGTCTTTTTGAATTTGGTGCTAATACTGTTATATGGAAATGGAATAGGTCTTTGGATTATGGACGCGGATATTCTCTAATGGACGACGGCTGGATTATGAATGACGGACTAGACGCTTGTAATTTGGTCTAGGTTTGGAGCGGGCATTTCATTGAGGTACGTGTATACGGTGAGTGAAGAGACTCGTCCAACACGTATAGATTATGACTATAAGTTCTATGAGCATAATGCATGAAAGTGGCTTTGAACACCGTATTAGCCAATCAGTGGCCTAGAATGGAGCCAAAGGTAACCCATCCATGTCCAGAAAAACATTACCCGGGTGTACAAGAACCCAGATGTAGGCGCGGACGTCAGCGAAAGCACACCGTGAGTACCCCAATTCGATTGGCTGATTGTTCGACCGCTGATTGGTTCTTTTTCTCGACCGCTGATTGGCTCTTTTTCTCGACCGCTGATTGGTCCAAATGGAACTGCCCATCTTTCCCAGGTTCATCTAGAATCCCCTTTTTTGTGCTCAAGCTCTGACTATAGCGATGCCGCAACATTGTCTCATTGGACATTGGACCGTCTGACCTGGAGGTGACCCTTTGACCTTCTGACCCGCGTCCGCGCGCGCGCACTGCCGGGGATGACGCGGGATGACGCGCGCGCGCGCGCGCTGCGGGGCGCTGGGGCGGGGCGGGAAAACACCCCGGCGGTTGAACATTGGAACTCTTGTGGGTTTGGAGGATGAACATACGGACGTCTAAGGGAAAAAATTGGAACTCTTCTATGTTTGGAGGTAGTGTTTAGTGAAAACCCGGAAGTGACGTGACAACCCACGTGACCTGCGTATATACTCCTGTAAAATAGAGCCGATTTTATTTCTTTGGAAGGGGCAAGGTCAATAGGACTTGCGCTTTTTATACTACTAAACTGTGAAGTATATTACATCTTACATAGGCCTTAAGGCCGTGATATGCATATGAAGTATTCTGGGGCATGGTCAGTACTTCCCAATTTTCCCTTCGTCTACTACTCGCCGATTTATATTTTCAATGAATACAAGGTTGTCTTGAGAAATATATCTCAAAATATGATTAATTAATGATTTTCCATCATGACAAACGAAAAACCGGCTTCCAACAAATATGGCGGTGGGTATTCGAAGCTCGAAGTCAGAAAATTGCCAAACTTCAAAAATTCAGATCTCAGCAACCAGAACGTCTTATGTGCTCACAGTTATTCACAATATCGTAAAATATGTATACTTGCTAACCTTAGTTGGATTCGTCATGAAATCATTTAGGAATAAGTAATTCGGGCACTTTTTGTGACATAGCAAAACGAAGATGACAGCCGTTTCCCTTTTCGCTGCGATGGTTTACACGAAAAACCGGCTCAGTTATAAAAACCATATCTCCGTAAATATGAAATGTCCAAACTTTTTACGTCAAGACAATATTCTCTTATATGTGTACTTCCTATTTCCCGCAGGAATTTATGCAATATAAATTCTTTCCGCAATAAACTTACAATTTACTGGTAATGGTAACGAAATTCTCCGTGTCAATTTGAGCTGGATATGAAAACGCACTGAGTCACACGTGCACTGGCAACAATTCGCAACAGTGTAATGAAATGTGTTCATTTTTTAGGCGCCCATTTTCTACGACCTATACAGCCAACGTGGTTTATTAATATGCACACACATATGTTTTTCTTATAGTTCATTGGCTGAACCGCGAGGCCGGGGAAAAAATATCAAACTTGTTTGATAATTTCGCCTCGCGAGGCCAAATCCTCAGCGTGTGCGGCGAACGCAAGCCAACAGCTCAGCAGTTTTACCGGACAGGCCAATGAATCGCATGTTATTTTCACTCGATTCATACGCTCGACTCTTCAAAATGGACTTGAAGAAGACGTTATGCGGGAACTGAAATCAATTTCTTGAAACTTTTGCTCACCGTGTGCGCTGAAACAACAAGAGAGCTGACAGGCAATTGAGGCCGTAAAAGGCGTTAGCTCAGCTGATATCTCTCGTGTGCGCCGGATTTTATACCGATGGAAATATCTGTGAATTTCGAAAAAATGCGTGACAAGCCAAGAAACAGAAAACCGCTGGGATGTCGACACCAAACCAGGGAGCATGTATGTGCGTTCATTTCATCCACGGGGTATACTGAACACCGGATTTACCGATGGAAATATCTGTGAATTTCGAAAAAATATATATGGAAATGAGATTGGTGGTGATACCCATATTTTTTTAGCATACGAATGCATCGTGATGAAGGCTTCATGGTGTGTTATACCCACCTAGGGGAAAAACAGCCCCAGATATGCATCTGGACTAAACTCTTTTATCAGGTAAGCTAGACTTTAGTACTATACTTGCGTTGAAACCCATGCAGACAA
Organism: Hanleya hanleyi; assembly: GCA_036873755.1. Classification (NCBI taxonomy): domain Eukaryota; kingdom Metazoa; phylum Mollusca; class Polyplacophora; order Lepidopleurida; family Hanleyidae; genus Hanleya; species Hanleya hanleyi. Next base: position 6,877 of record JAVTVY010001178.1, read on the forward strand.
CCTATTCAAATTTCAATGCATTGGCAACATAGCGTCGCACGAAATATACGCGCCCCTGTTGACCAGGATTTTTTTATACTCCCACAACAACAGACAATTTGAAGACAATTTTCTAACGGGGTGTTTTCTTGAACATAATTGCTGTAATATACTGTTCTTTTTGTGGACGCTAAATATAGGGGAGAAAATGGCAACATTGTGACCAAACCATAACAGTTGACAGCTGTAAAAATAGATACCGTGACATAAAATGAGAGAGAGAGAACATTTCAATCTGCCAATTTTCGAGATGAAATTTTTTTCTTGACGAAATAGAAATGAACGCGAATCTATATTCTACAAAACATTTTTTCTTGACGAAATAGAAATGAACGCGAATCTATATTCTACAAAACACTAGAAAATATTAGCGTAGGTGATTTTTTTTAGACTCATTTTAGACTGTTTTGTGCTTTCATCGAAAGTGAAAACACATCTCGAAAAGTGTGTAGCAGTGTCGATATAAATATTCAACCTAGATAACAGCCCCCAGATATGCATAAAACGTCCGGGAGTATGGAATATAGGTAAGCTAGACTTTAGTACTATACTTGCGTTGAAACCCATGCAGACAACCTATTCAAATTTCAATGCATTGGCAACATAGCGTCGCACGAAATATACGCGCCCCTGTTGACCAGGATTTTTTTATACTCCCACAACAACAGACAATTTGAAGACAATTTTCTAGCGGGGTGTTTTCTTGAACATAATTGCTGTAATATACTCTTCTTTTTGTGGACGCTAAATATAGGGAGAAAATGGCAACATTGTGACCAAACCATAACAGTTGACAGCTGTAAAAATAGATACCGTGGCATAAAATGAGAGAGAGAGAGAGAACATTTCAATCTGCCAATTTTCGAGATGAAAATTTTTTCTTGACGAAATAGAAATGAACGCGAATCTATATTCTACAAAACATTTTTTCTTGACGAAATAGAAATGAACGCGAATCTATATTCTACAAAACACTAGAAAATATTAGCGTAGGTGAATTTTTTTAGACTCATTTTAGACTGTTTTGTGCTTTCATCGAAAGTGAAAACACATCTCGAAAAGTGTGTAGCAGTGTCGATATAAATCTTCAACCTAGATGTAAAAATAGATACCGTGGCATAAATTAGAGAGAGCATTTCAGTACACCTCAAAAAAATGAAACCTGGACGGGTATCCTTCATCTCGAGGGGTCGCAAGTTCGATTCTTGCTTTCATTATGTGAGTATGTGTTGGACATGTGATCTTTAAATTTTATTATCATCAATACACCTAAACGGTATAGTTCAACCCCACCCCAGCCCAACCGATGCCCCCTCCCCCTAAGCTTCACTTGGATACCTCACTCGACCCCATCGGACCATTTTATCTAGGGACTACTTTTTCTTCGCGGAAGGTTTTTCCCGCGACCGAATCACCGCCAGACATGACCGCGGATGAATATTTCTGTCTGAACATGTCTGTCTGAACATGTCTGAACATGTCTGTCTGAACATGTCTGTCTGTAATGAATACACCCCTACCCTAAAAATCGACTCCTTTTATACGTTTTTCTACAATCCGCCATCTTGCACACACCTCCCACCACCATACAACCACAGACCGCCATCTTGCACCCACCTCCCACCACCATACAACCACAGGCCGCCATCTTGCACCCACCTCCCACCACCATACAACCACAGGCCGCCATCTTGCACCCACCTCCCACCACCATACAACCATAGGCCGCCATCTTGCACCCACCTCCCACCACCATACAACCACAGGCCGCCATCTTGCACCCACCTCCCACCACCATACAACCACAGGCCGCCATCTTGCACCCACCTCCCACCACCATACAACCACAGGCCGCCATCTTGCACCCACCTCCCACCACCATACAACCACACCCCACGTGACATCAATACTCGCTTCTGATTGGCTGACGCGTGACGTCACAAAGGTCATATGCAAATTTCTCAGGTCAAATTCACTTTCGCGCATGCGCAGTGAGGCGCCATTTACTCAATTTACTCTTTGTATACTACTCGGCTGCCAGCTCGCAACAGATTATAGATAATATTGACCTGAATAAAAATAGATCTAGAGTTGATATCTGGTGTATCGTGTTATGTTGTTTCCCCTGTGACCTCGGGTCCGAGTCCGATACCTCACTTTCTTGATAATAGGATTGCTCAATCGGAGGAATTGTTGGCATGATTTATCCATCTCTTTACCAGATCGTGGAGGGATCAGCGAACCCTGGGATTCAATGTAGAAATAATGTCTTGAAATGATATGTTAATTAAATGAATATGGATTATGTAATTAGAGTATCTATATGTGTATTAAACAGACCGTCATCTATTCATGTAGTTTGTGAGTGTACTATTTAAGTTGGAGTTTCAATATGTATCTAAACTCAGATATTATCGCCGCGAGCGAACCACGTGTAGTGGTGTGTTATAGGCCTGTTTTGTTTGTGTTAAACCAGGAAGTCAAAAGGTGCCAGGCATATTCTTCAATATCGATGCGTGTTTATGCGAAACAAATGTGAAAATAGAACAATAAATCTACCTACATTGTGTTCAGATTTATTTCCGGGAAAACGCGTAAAACGCATCTCCCGCAACCTGGAACCCCGGAGCTTCCGGGGCCTAGGCGGCCCCTGGACCCTCGCCTGTCAGGCTCTGAGGATCGCTTATTTTAGCTTTGTGTAAATGAATCGGTATCATATTGGTTCTAATGTTCCATGATGTAAAGTCATCGGGTTTTTTTATCTGTTAAATATAACTAGAAAGTCAAATGGATTCAGGCATGGAGTATGTTTTTTTCAATATCGATGCGTGCTTATAAATGAGAAACAAACGTGAAAATAGAACCATAACTCTGCATACATTATGTTCGAATTTATTTCCTGGAAAATGCTTAGAACGCATCTCCGGAGATCTAGGAATTCGGAGCTTCCGGGGCCTAGGCGGCCCCTGGACCCTCGCCTGTTGGGCTATGAGGATTTCCTTGTCTTATCTTTTTGTGATCGAACCGTATCGGTAGGCATCTTGGTTTCCCTTCCATGAACTAAATGCCATCGTTTTGTATGTTTTAAATATAACTAGAAAGCCAAATGGATGCAGGCATGAGATGCGACTTTTTCAATATCGATGCGTGCTTATAATTGCGGGAAAATCGTGAAAATAGAACCATAAATCTGCATACATTATGATCAGTTTTATTTCCGGGAAAAACGATCAGAACGCATCTCCGGCGATCTAGGACCCCGGAGCTTCCGGGGCCTAGGCGGCCCCTGGACCCTCGCCTGTTGGGCTGTGATAGTCGACCCCCCCCTCCCCCAATTTCTATGAATTTTGGCTGGATCCGCCCTTGATCTCCCAGTCGACAAGATTATTATTCACACAACGAGTCGATTATAGTCATATACTGAATTTATCAATCGAAAAAAATGCAGTTGGCGGATGTCGAAAATATTCTGTCAAAATGCGCCAGAACGCGCCATATGGCATCTCAATTTTCAAAAAAATTCCGGGGGGACATGCCCCTGGACTCGCATTAGGAGTTCCGCAATATTCTCTACCGAACCCCCCCGTTGCCAAACCAGCCTACGGGCTTGTTGCAGATACATGCTTGTATATGTCCAATGGCGTAACCAGCCAATTTCAAAGGGGTGCGACTATCCCACCGGAAGCCCCGTGCTCTCAAACGACCGCAGGTGCGATCTGAGTTTTCTCGGCTTTTATCGGACTGACTTTTATCTACAGTGTATACCCAGTTCCAAATCACTAAACAGTCTGCACCTGCTACTGGCCACAGTTTATACCCTAAATCTAACTACAAGGTTGAAATATATGCTTTAATATCTGCTGAATAATATGACAATAAAAGTTTTTCTAGATGATTTGTAAATATAGCGATAAATGGTCGGCTTATTCGTGACGTTCATTTATCATTACCCAGTTCAGGGTCAAACTTCCAGTTTCGAATCAAATCGTTTTCCTAAGGTCTAAATTAATACGTCCCAATAGCAATTTACCTGCCTAAACTCACTGGGAAGAGGACTAGGGTATCCATATATAAATTCATGCAAAGAGAACACAATCTTAACATCTTCAACATATCAAATTTAAATCCCGAAGATTGGAGCATAGGATCGCGCTTCCACTTTTTCAAATCACCAAGGGACGTAACTCCGTTCGAATTCTGCAACCTTAACATGGCGCCAAAATGTGATTCGGAGATAGGTAAAGGACACAGACTTACTTCCCGTAGAATAAAACTAATTCTAAGAACGGGATCGACTTGTATTTTACGTGGTAGTTTATTTCATAATTTTACGCTATTTTGATACAGAAAACGTCAACCATCTCCTCCTAGTTTTCATGGATTAGGCCGACAAACATATCACATATAGAAACAGAGCGCAAATCGTCGTCCGCTCGACATTGGCCGACATACAAGTTCAGTTTTCTCTCTTCAAACGAAGGTCTGGCTGATGCTGAACTTGGTTACAGGAAGACAATTAATTATATTTTTCAGTCATGCAAGTTTGGTATTTTTAACGCCATATTTCACAAACAAATGCAGCCGTGAATCTGGACTGACCCGGATCTGGGAAAGATTCGGAACTAGGAAATTGCCTGTATATAAGCCTAGATTGACGAAAAATAATAGAAGTGAAATGTATCATTTCATATATTTCAAGTGTGAAAAGGGTAGGCCTACTTCTCATTCAATTAGTTACATACCGGTAGGCCTACATCTAACGATGTCGATACATGATGATTGTCGCGGTAGCCATTTCCGTCCGACCATTGCCCTGTTGGACATACTGTCTCGAGTTCAATTTTAAATTTCTTAAAAATTCTAAGAAGTCTTCTAAGAAGTCTTCGTTGATGTCTTTCGTTGATGTCTGTTTTTGTATTTTTCAAAGAACACTCGAATGCATAGGTTAACTTGTATATAGGTGACTTGTCTTTGTTCGGGCATTGAATTACATGCAACCACGTTGTGTGAACTTCAAGAAGCAATGCAGGAGAAGTAGGTAAAATATCACAGACAGAGACGTCAGGCAGCATCGCAAAGACGGCCATTGGGTACGATAAATTCTGACTTACTTCTTCCTATAACATGCGCACGTTACGATTTTTGGTGATGATACAAACAGGGAACCCGTCAACCTAAGTCCAGAATATTATAAATATTTATTGCATAGACATAAGAGGAATACTGTTGTCCAGAAAGCCTGCAAAGAGAGTCTGTTATGTTATGTCTGGATGAAAAATAGGGGGCGCGATCGCACTCCCCGCACCCCGCCTGGTTAGGGCCAATGATGTCTGCCCAGGTATGGTGGTCGAAGTGAAATGGCTATTATAAATCCTTCTCTCCATAGGTGATCTGTCACGTGATAAAACATGGCGATGGTACACTCTCAGAAATATTCAGGGAATAATCCTGAGTAGATCAGGCTGCACATCCACAACTCAATTTCAGGGGTTTTACCTGAAATCTAGGGATAATTTCCTGAATTTCAGAAAAAAATGCCTGAATGAGAGGATTTTTCCAGAAATTCAGGCAAATTTACCACCCTGATTAGAAAGTTCTTAACCCTATTCAGGTACGTAAAATCCCCTAAAATTCAGGTAATTTAGCTTTAATTCATGGATGATATACCTGTATTTCAGGAAATTATCCCTGGATTTCAGGTAAAATCCCTGAAATTGAGTTGTGGATGTGCAGCCTGATCTATTCAGGATTATTCCCTGAATATTTCTGAGAGTGTATACATCATTCTGATTGGTCGGATTTTAACGGGGTAATCGGGTATCGAGGTATGGAGTGGAAACCGAAGAGAGCGGCGGGGCTGGTGTCCCTTTGTTTAACCTACAAAAGTCCATAGATTTACCCACAGCAATGCACCCGAGTTATTTCCAAGGTATATCTATCACGTGATCAAACATGGTCGATGATTCTTTACAAATACTAGTCACGTGAATAAACATGCATGGCGGCCATATACATGATTAAGCCTTTTCGCGGTTACAAAAATCGGAGGTGATGACGGCCCTTTTTCTACGCTATAAAGAGATCATTTATCTCTCAAAATATGCAAGACTGAAAAACTGACATGTTCCCTAGTTTATTTTACGTTGATTTCTCGAGTTTCATAACAATTTACCCAGTAGGGATATAGTAAAATCACCAGCAGATCAGTCCGTACCATAGGAAACATGTGACAATGCTGCAGGCCTCTGATATATAGAGCCTCTCTTTCTCTATATATCAGAGGCCTGCAGCATTGTCACATGGTATGGTGTTCTATTTGGGCCAAGTTTGCGTCGCGTGGCGACTTTTAGAAACTCGTCACTCGCCACGCGCCGTGAACCTCTCCGGCGCGCGGCGACTGGCGACTTTCTGCTATCTCTTAACCTGCAAAAACTCGCCAGTCGCCACCCGCCGTAAAACACGGCGAGTTTCGCTCTATCTCTTAACCTGGAAAAACTCGCCGCGCGCCACTCGCCGGACAAACCACGGCGCGCGGCGACTGGCGACTTTGGACTTCTAGAATTCTCAGGACTTTTTCTCAAGTGCGCATGCCCGAGGAGCATCAATTATGCAGTTCCAATATCATAAATCACAGTCGCGATCTCATAGAATTTGAGGAAGTAAAGGAAATATGGAAACTGTTGAAAGAAATACGTCTTTTTATCTTTAAAAATAGGGTCTTGATAGTTTGTAGGGTTTGTGATACAGGAAATATCAACCCAACAAAGAGCCGCTCTATGGATTAAAACAGCAATAAAGGATCTCTTATACAAAGATATCGCCCGTTTTTCACATAAAACTTACGAAGAGAGAAATTCAATCATCCAGAGAAAATGTTAGCATTTTTTCTTACTTTTTTAATCAATATGACGATGACGCTCTAATCGCTTTCTTAATATTTCATACAGCATATTAGTTGACGTTGCTTTTATCTTGTAAAACAAAATTCCCGCGTCGAGTGCTTTATTGTATCTTACATAAGGAACAATTTCAAAGCGATTCATTCTGAATTGAAAACGATATGCTGTTTTATAAATATATACAGGCACTTATATAAAAAAAAAGACTAAAAAAACGATTGAAAATGTTGTCTTGGTGTTAACTTTTTAAAATATACCAGCAGATAATAACGAGAGTATGCAAGTTCTGCACAGAAACGGATAACGAGTATTTTAATAAAAAAATATCTGCACATTTGACAAAATTAGATTGCCCTATATGCGTATTGCATTAAAAAGAACTTGTTTCAAAAAACAACTATATTAATTATTACAGATAGCTTACATCTTCAAAGTTAGTCACATAGCATCAGATGTAGCTGGAGAGTTCATTCATTAGAAATTATGTATTTTTATGCACGAGGAAGAGATTTAAAATTAAATTAAATGACAGCATGTTTCGAACAAAATATTCCGATAATTGATGCTCCCCGGGCATGCGCACTTGAGAAAAAGTCCTGAGAATTCCAGAAGTCAAAAGTCGCCAGTCCATGCAGTCGCCGCGCGCCGTGGTTCATCCGGCGAGTGGCGCGCGGCGAGTTTTTCCAGGTTAAGAGATAGAGCGAAACTCGCCGTGTTTTACGGCGGGTGGCGACTGGCGAGTTTTTGCAGGTTAAGAGATAGCAAAAAGTCGCCAGTCGCCGCGCGCCGGAGAGGTCCACGGCGCGTGGCGAGTGGCGAGTTTCTAAAAGTCGCCACGCGACGCAAACTTGGCCCAAATAGAACACCATACTTTCTCTATATATCAGAGGCCTGCAGCATTGTCACATGTTTCCTATGGTCCGTACACTGGGCTTCTTGTGTTAATCTAGCGGCACAGGAAGTGAAAGTATCACCTATCCGATCCCAGAATGCAGTGCGTTTAACATGGTGTTGTTGTTGTAAATTTGTAACCGCGAAAAGGGTCAAATTTCTTCCTTCTACCCTTCCTCCTCCTGCTCCTCTGTCCTTACTCCCTCTGCTCCTGTCCCTGCTCATGAACGAATGCAGGTCACTTCGTCCACAAACCAACTCGTCCCCAACCAACTCGTCCCCAACTTCAGTCAACTCCTTCCCAAATAAAAATCAAATTTTATCAGCGAATATGGTCAAATATTCCCATGTTCAGAAAATGACACTAAGGTAAAATTATATTGAATATATGTTTTATTTCGATGGCAATGTCTTAAAATGTACAAAAAAATAGCACTTATAAAGAGTTGTAACTGGGATACACGTGTATATGTTTATAACTAGCTAGCCCCTTTCCCACACGTTCGTATTAATTACATGTTTGCAAAAATATAGAGTTCGCAAAGATGAAAATGTCAGTAGTCAGTGGACGTGAATTCGCTAGCTGGTTGGGCCTTTCAATTCACCAACGCCTCGACGAAGATGCGATGCAGTCCTGGATCCCTCCCTGTATTCATGGAGGTATTAATACGGAAGGAGGCACACATTAGGTTGATGAAAGTGTTCAATGTACGATGCCGACACAGCGGTGTATAGCGGATTAACCTGAGGGATTACAGCTGGCTCGGCCATGTCCGCCGTTGATTCGGTAGCATTGGATTTCACGCGCATGCGTGCCATGGACTTGCGTCAGTTTGCTGTCGACCTATTAAGCGCTGTGTATTCCAAGTGGCTGTTGCCAATTAACCTCCCGTTGCGTTAATCACCATCAGGCGATCTGAGCCATAGTCAAGTCGTAGAACTGCATGTAGTTTGTGTAAAAAAGTTTTTGAAGAAAAGAATTTGTGGAGACTGCGCATGATGACACCGTCACTTCCGGCCATTTTTGATTTAACAGAAAGAAGTCGCAGGATCAGAGAGCGGCATCGTACATTGAACATGAAAGAGACGCAGCCCAGCTGGACGGCTATTCAAAACACAGAAGCTCAACGGGCGTGAGAGCTGGCCAGTCAGTCCTGGCTTGTGGAACAGTTCCTCCTTCCATATTAATACCTCCATGCTGTACTCCTCCCACAACTGTATCTTGTGTTGGTCAAAGTTCAGAATGACATAACTTTATTGAAATTGTAGTTTAAGGGCCGCTTCCCATACGGATTTCGCGACCCATCAACTCAATTTTTTATTTAAATTTCACGGTACATTTCTTCGTTAATTTAAGATCTTTAGCAGCGCTAGATATTAAAATAAAACATATAAAACATAAATGACATTACTTTGGAAACTCTAGATTTTATACCCTCATATATCAAAACTCAAAGGCAACTCCAAGTGTTAGTTTACTCATCGATTGTTCAACGAAGTGTCCGTGACTACTCAGTAAAACAATGGACAGCCAATCAACTTAATCCGTTATATGCCCATTGAAATGTATCCTTCGAAGCTTACCTTTGATGGTGTTGATGAGTTGGTGGATTATAAGATTAAGTCAACCTTTTGCAGGACAAGTCCAGACCAGAAGTATAACAGACAGAGATTCAGTGAAGAAAAAGCAAAACTAAATGGTAAGTAATACAATTATTATCTTTGCTATTTATTTATTCTAAAATGTAGCACCTGTAAAGATCTTAACTAAGAAGTACCGTGAAATTTAAATAATTTGAGTTGCTGGACCTCGAGTGAGTGAGTGAGTAGGATTTAACGTCGTTTTCAACATTGTTTCAGTCATATCACGACGGTGCCTACATGTGCCAGAACACGAGAGTGTCCACAGTTCCTATTATTCTGGACACTGATCAGCCCAGTCAGTACAGCACCCGATACTTACATCAAGTATTGACCGAGCTCAACGCTGCTTAACTTCGGTGATCTGACGAGAATCGGTGTGCCCAACGTGATGCGCCGTACCTCGAAATCCGTATGGGAATATTCAATAATAGGACATAGCATGTATGTAAAGTTCATAAAGAAATCTTAAATTTGTCAGTAAAATTTGATTTTTATTTGGGGGCGAGTTGACTCAAGGTTGGGGACGAGTTGACTCAAAGTTGGGGACGACTTGACTGAAGTTGGGGACGAGTTGGTTGGGGACGAGTTGGTTTGTGGACGAAGTGACCTGATCCCTCATGAACCATCTCCTGGTCATGTGACGCAAAGGGCTCATTTTCCACTACTTCTATTGGCCATATTGCCAAAGAATAGATCAGTTGCTGATACAGACACCGCCTTCCACCCTTCACCATCCATGAACACGAAAGTTGTTCTTCCGTACATACAGAGGGCTTTCTCCCCCGTTTAAATAAACTTGTGTCAACTGAATATTTATACTGATTTAGAAATCCTATACATTGGTTATTGGGTAAATAACACAAATTGTTAACGCTGCAGTGGAAATGGAAATAAAAAGAAGAAACTCCCATAGAATGGGTCCCATTAAGCTTTAGCGCGGCGACTTATGATACCAGTGAACCAGACCTTGTCTTTGCTGCAAGGAGTTATCTACCCATGAAAAGCTCTCCACTGGAGAAGGAATTTTCCGTCTGGTTTTGCTGATTTATCAAACAGGTAAAATTGCGTCAAATTATCCGTAAATTATCATGCGCGGATCAATCGTGCATCTCCTGACTTCACATGGATAGCTTCAAATCCCTCGGTATACATCGTATATGTTGGTTGTATGGTTATAAAACTGAGAGACCTATAGGCCTACTGATAGCTTCATTCGCACACGAAAACTGGACCACAAATGATCCCAAATAAAATGTATTTTCCTATCTAGTCCGAGCTTCATGTAATCCCTCAGCCAGTTTGAACAGTGAAGATGGTCTGATCATGGAGGTATAAATCAAAAGGAGACACAGATTGGGGTGATGAAAGTGTTCAATGTACGATGCCGACACAGCAGGGTATAGCGGATTAACCTGAGGGATTATCGCTGGCTCGGCCATGTCCGCCGTTGATTCGGTAGCAGTCGATTTCAGGCGCATGCGATTTTGACCTATTAAGCGTTGTGTATTCGAAGAGGCTATTGCCAATTAACCTCCCGTTGCGTTGATCACCATCAGGCGTAGTTTGTGTAAAAAAAGTTTTTGAAGTTTTGAAGAGACTTAGATCACTTGAATTACATATAATATTTATCAACATGAGAAGTTCCATGAGTAGAAAACAAGATTTTGTAACGGAGCGTACACGTACCCGGTTAATGATTTTTGCAAATTGCAAGAAGTAGGCCTACTTGTCCGTAAGAATGTGTTTTATTTGATGACTGATTCTCAGCTTCAAGACAGACGGTTTATTTTAAAGCATGATAAATAAAAACTACAACTTACAGTTATATTTCAAGTTACTTTGGAAACACGCGAAAATTGCGCCGTAAGACTGCGTTGTATCTTGAGTAGATTGCTTTCAGAATTCCGTCGCCAAGTTATGAGACGTACGAAAGAAATTCTCCACTTTTATAACGAATATTTTTGGTATAACATCTCACTCGGGCAGATTCTCAAGCGATGCGTTAATTAACATTTCCTGTTTCCAAAGAATTAAGGAAACTATGTTATTGATTATTGATACCGTGCTGGGTATTCATTAATATTTATCCATTAAACTGATGTTAAATATCGCTAGTCTGGCTTTAAATATAAAAAAGTGTTCTTTTCCCATTGTGAGGAACACCGCATGTATATATTTTTCGTGGTATTTACAATAATTTGTCCTGGCGTGAGTAATATCTTTTTCTTGATTATAAATACCCGCAATCGCAATCTTCTAATGGCAAAACAATAACATTCAATGGGCCTGTTATAATCTCAGAAGCGACCGTTAAACGATCGCACTGCCAATTGTGTATTCGCGGATTACTCACCGAGCAATCAGCTCCCACGGGGGTATACACAAACGGACGCCGGGTCATTACTTAATAGCTTTCTTGAAGCATCAAATACAGAGAAAACGCCAAAGTAATGCTTACTAAATCCCATTTTATTCAAATTGAGGTAAAGCCTCCCGGAAATGCTAAACACGAGGATATAGATCTGTTTACGATCGTTAACATAAGCATAACTTTTTCCCGATTTGAAATGCGGAAAGTGGGTTATTTTGTCATTAAAACTGTGCAATTTTCATATTTTGACAGAAGTCACCATGTATTTCAAATGGAGAAATATGTATATTTTCAATCGCTAATTTTGCACGAACGGGATAAGCCTCCCGTAAGAACTATAGATTTTCCGATTCCCTATAGTAATAGCTACTCGCTCACATTTTTGGGTCATGTTTGGAAATGCGGAAGTTAGCATAAAAGGAGAAAATACAATATAGATGGAGAAATGACAGCCTGTTTTCAAAGTCCCGTAGCTCAGCACCAATAAGACACACAGCCATGACTCAAATATTGTGATAAGGGAAATTATTTCAAATAAATAAACATGACACATGCGCATAATTTTCACTTGGTGATTTTAATTTGTGGAGACTGCGCATGATGACACCTCACTTCCGGCTATTTCTAATTTAACAGAACGGAGTCGCAGGATCAGAGAGCGGCATCGTACATTGAACATGAAAGAGACGCAGCCCAGCTGGACGGCTATTCAAAACACAAAAGCTCAGCGGGCGTGAGCGCTGGCCAGTCAGTCCTGGCTTGTGGAACACTGTCTCCTTTTGATTTATACCTCCATGGTCTGATCAAGGCTATTCCAAGTAAGAATGTAGAAATGGGATCAGGTCACTTCGTCCACAAACCAACTTCAAGTTCAGTCAAGTCGTCTCCAACTTTGAGTCAACTCGTCCCCAACCTTGAGTCAACTCGCCCCCAAATAAAAATCAAATTCTACTGACAAATTTAATATTTCTTTATGAACTTTACATACATGCTATGTCCTATTATTGATTATTCCCATACGGATTTCGCGGTCCAGCAACTCAAATTATTTAAATTTCACGGTACTTCTTAGTTAAGATCTTTACAGGTGCTACATTTTAGAATAAATAAATAGCAAAGATAATAATTTTATTACTTGCAATTTATTTTTGCTTTTTCTTCACTGAATCTCTTTCCGTTATACTTGTGGTCTGGACTTGTCCTGCAAAAGGTTGACTTAATCTCGTAATCCACCAACTCATCAACACCATCAAAGGTAAGCTTTGAACGATACATCTCAATGGGCAGCATAACAGATTAAGTTGATTGGCTGTCCATTGTTTTACTGAGTAGTCACGGACACTTCATTAAACAATCGATGAGTTGCCTTTGAGTTTTGATATATTAGGGCATAAAATCTAGAGTTTCCAAAGTAATGTCATTTATGTTTTATATTTTTTATTTTAATATCTAGCACTGCAAAAGATCTTAAATTAACGAAGAAATGTACCGTGAAATTTAAATAAAAAATTGAGTTGATGGGCCATGAAGTCCGTATGGGAAGCCGCCCTTAAACTACAATTTCAATCAAGTTATGTCATTCTGAACTTTGACCAACACAAGATTCAGTACGCAATTTCAAGTTGTGGGAGGAGTACAGGGAGGGATCCAGGACTGCATCGCGGCTTCGTCGAGGCGGTGGTGAATTGAGCGGCCCAATCAGCTAGCGAATTCACACTGACTACTGACATTTTCTTCTTTGCGAACTCTATATTTTTGCAAACATGTAATTAATACGAACGTGTGGGAAATGGGCTAGCTAATTATAAACATATACACGTGTATCCCAGTTGTGCTCTTTATAAGTGCTATTTTTCTGTACATTTTTATCAAAAGACAATGCCATCAAAATAAAACATATATTCAATATAATTTTACCTTAGTGTCATTTTCTGAACATGGGAATATTTGACGATATTCGCTGATAAAATTTGATTTTTATTCTGGGACGAGTTGACTCAAGGTTGGGGACGAGTTGACTCAAAGTTGGAGACGACTTGACTGAAGTTGGGGACGAGTTGGTTTGTGGACGAAGTGACCTGTATTCGTGGAAATTGGCCTGGTATAATGAAGATCCAGCCTTGAGGAAGTCAAAATTTAGCTCACTGGTAGGATTGATATGTTTACATTAATTATATTTAGCCCACCATCACCAGATGGTGGGCTGTTCAAATCGCCTTTTGTCCGTGGTCCGTCGTCCGTCAGTCAGTCAGTCCGTCGTCCGTCGTCCGTCCGTAAACAATTCTTGTTATCGCGATTTCTCGGGAACTACTGCACGGATCTTTCTGAAAATTCGCACACCTGTTCCCCTTGGGGTCTAGTTGTGCAGATAACTTTTCTAGCCCGATTCGAAAATCCAATATGGCCACAGGGCGGCCATCTTGGATTTCCCCATGAAACCTTGTTATCGCGATTTCTCAGGAACTACTGCACGGATCTTTCTGAAATTTTGTACACAGGTTCCTCTTGGGGTCTAGATGTGCAGATACCTTTTCTGGTCCGATTCGAAAATCCAATATGGCCACAGGGCGGCCATCTTGGATTTCCCCATGAAACCTTGTTATCACGATTTCTCAGGAACTACTGCATGGATCTTTCTGAAATTTGGTACAGAGATTCTCCTTGGGGCCTAGTTGTGCAGATACCTTTTCTGGTCCGATTCGAAAATCCAATATGGCCACAGGGCGGCCATCTTGGATTTCTCCATGAAACCTTGTTATCGCGATTTCTCAGGAACTATGGCACGGATCTTTCTGAAATTTGGTACACAGGTTCCCCTTGGGGTCTTGATGTGCAGATGCCTTTTCTGGTCCGATTCGAAAATCCAATATGGCCACAGGGCAGCCATCTTGGATTTCCCCATGAAACCTTGTTATCACGATTTCTCAGGAACTACTGCACGGGTCTTTCTGAAATTTGGTACACAGGTTCCTCTTGGGGTCTAGATGTGCAGATACCTTTTCTGGTCCGATTCGAAAATCCAATATGGCCACAGGGCGGCCATCTTGGATTTCCCCATGAAACCTTGCTATCACGATTTCTCAGGAACTACTGCATGGATCTTTCTGAAATTTGGTACACATATTCCCCTTGGGGCCTAGTTGTGCAGATACTTTTTCTGGTCCGATTCGAAAATCCAATATGGCCACAGGGCGGCCATCTTGGATTTTCCCGTAAAACCTTGTTATCGCGATGTCTCAGGAACTACTGCACGGATCTTTCTGAAATTTGGTACACAGGTTCCTCTTGGGGTCTAGATGTGCAGATACCTTTTCTGGACCGATTCGAAAATCCAATATGGCCACCAGGCAGCCATCTTGGATTTTCCCGTAAAACCTTGTTATCATGATTTCTCAGGAACAATTGCATAGATCTTTCTCAAATTTGTTACACAGGTTCCCCTTGCGGTCTAGTTGTGCAAGAAACCTTTTTTGGTCCGATTCCGAAATCCAATATGGCCACTAGGCAGCCATCTTGGATTCCCATATGAAAACTTGTTATCGCGATTTCTCAGGAACTGCTTCATGGATCTTTCTCAAATTTGGTACACATGTTCCCCTTGGGGTCCAGTTGTGCAAGAAACCTTTTTTGGTCCGATTCCAAAATCCAATATGTCCATCAGGCGGCCATCTTGGATTTCCCATGAAACTTTGTTATTGCGATTTCTCAGGAACTACTGCATGGATCTTTGTTAAATTAGGTACACAGGTTCACCTTGTCGTCTAGTTGTACAAGATACCTTTTCTGGTCCGATTCGAAAATTCAATATGACAAAACAGGCCGCCATCTTGGATTTTCCCATGCAAATTTGTTATCGTGATTTCTCAGGAAGTACTGCATGGATCTTTCTCAAATTTGGTACACAGGTTCCCCTTATGGTCTAGTTGTGCAAGGTACCTTTTTCGGTCCGAATCGAAGATCCAATATGGCCACAAGGCGGCCATCTTGAATTTCCCCTTGAAAGATTGTTACCGTGAATTCTTGGGAAATATTTCATGGATTTTTCTGAAATTTGGTACACAGGTCTCACATGGGGCCTATTAGTGCAAGATACCTTTTTTGGTCCGATTCGAAAATCCAAGTTACGCTCCAAATTAATTTGGTATTCTCAAGTGACGTTGCATCACAAGAGTCGGCGGATCAAACGGTGGGGCATATTCTATATATTGACTATAGAGAATATCCGTACCTTCACCTTTCATATCAAGGAGTTCAAATAATTCTGAATTAAAATGTATTTCTTCAAATTTTAAATCAGCCTTCTTTAGTCCATGCAGTAGCAAGTGAACTGCTCCACCGTTTCGTATGCCGACCTCAGTCTTGTGACTCAATGTCACAACTCGACAACTGTAGACTACTGGATGTTTCGATCCAAGGGAGATAATCAGGATCCAGGCACTTTTGAAATTTCAACATTACTGCGCGGACCGGATCCCTTCAGTATTAAGCATTATTGTACCATCTTACTATTTTCGAGCATGGTATCTTGATTTAAACAGTATATTTATTTCATCAGGAAACAGGGATCGGCGAACAGGCAGAGCCTATTTGAACGCCTCTCCCAACAGACATATTACACATACATGTACAATTACAAGATGACAGACAACAGTGAATAGAATAAGAAACAGTTACAAACACAATAATTAACGTGCAGCTGCATGGTATCTTAAAAGAGATATCTCAAAATAGCCCAAGAAACAGAACAGAATTAGCATTCGTTCCTAATTATAAAATCTGAAGTATGTTTCATAGCTCATGCCAAAGTGTCAAAGAGATTGGTCTTCGCTTCCAGTACCCAATGATGACACATGCAAAAGAAAATTAATTAAAAAAATACTACAAAACAAAGGCGAAGGATCCTCGGTACATGTACATTCACTTTCAGACTAACTTTGCTCATTTCTCTTGTATTATAACAACCGACATAAGTAAAGTTTCTAGAAATCTTGAAACTCCTCAAACTTATATCTTGGTGTTTTTCAGTGGCCTTTTTCAATCTTTTTCACTCAGATTCGAAATTCTGTAAGCAAAATTACAAATCAATTGTCTGTTCTTAGTAACAATGGACAAAAAGATCCTCTAGTCATTAGCTTACAATTATCGGACAATGGTGGGCGCCAAGATCCTTCAGGATCTCTCGTTTTGTGATACAGTTAATTGAGGGGTAGCGGATCACTTTTCAAACAAACCTTTCAGGCATTCTTTATCTTCACAATAGAATCACCAACTTAGTGTCATTATCAAGGATATTTGTTCTGCTTTACAGTGATGTACCAAAATCAGTATGCAGTGTCTGTGTTTTCAACACTGAACAGGGAAAAACGTTTTCTCCATTTCGTGCTTATGGTAGTAGCGGATCAAATTCAGGGATATCAGATATCTGGTATGGAATTATCAGCTCACTACTCGCTATATGAAAATATCTAACAAATTTGAGATTGCAAAAATTGGATTCATATGTATAATAGTCAACCACATTTTGTTATGAATTGTTAAGTTACATTATGTTGTAGCATATCATTACAGGGCTTCAAAATGACAGGGGAGCTGAAAATAGCTCCTGTAGATAATTTTAGAAGACTCATTTGGGAAATGAGAATATTCTGAGAAGTCAAAATTGCTGATAACCCGACCCTGGCTCATTCTCACAATGTAGTAAAGTCATTCTAGTCACTCTATCGCACAAGTATGTAGACATCAATATTTTCAAAACCAATTAAATAAACTGTGTATAAACGTCGAGTCTTTGCTATAATTGCTTTCAAAGAACAAATGTAACTATTTTCATTATAAATGGATATAAGAGTCCCAGAGTCTTTTAAACGGACTATAATGATAGAAATATCAAACTTAATACACAGTAATAAATTCATCACAACGATTACGGTGAATCGGTCTGCCATTTTGGATCTCCCGTGAAAATCGGCGCAACATGTACCTCGTGTAATTCGAACATTCATGTTTTTCTGGAATTAGCTCAACAAGTAATTCGAAAGTAGCCAATTTTTGAAGTTGCGAGTTTCATCACTGCATCGCAAATTATTAGGGACATTACTGTAGTCTTCACAATACTATCACTGGTAGCCACATATATGGTCTCACACATGTGACTAGTCCACTGGCAGTGGCAGAGATTGACCATCCCAACAGATAATGTTTCAAACAGATAGTTCCACTGGGTGTTGTTTGATAATACACTGAGTTAATATACTAGCGACAAAGTTTCAGAACACAACAATTTTTAGTTTAAAGAAATTTTCAATTTTGATCACACTCCCCTACATTTTGTGTTGCGAGAGTGATTACTGTATTGTGAGAGTGATCAGTGTATTGCGAGAGTGATCACTGTATTGCGAGAGTGATCACTGTATTGTGAGAGTGATCACTATATTGTGAGAGTGATCACTGTATTGTGAGAGTGATCGCTGTATTGTGAGTGTGATCGCTGTATTGAGAGGGTGATCACTGTATTGCGAGGGTGATCACTGTATTGTGAGAGTGATCACTGTATTGGGAGAGTGATCACTGTATTGTGAGAGTGATCACTGTATTGTGAGAGTGATTACTGTATTGCGAGAGTGATTACTGTATTGCGAGAGTGATCATCTGTATTGTGAGAGTGATCACTATATTGTGAGAGTGATCACTGTATTGCGAGAGTGATCACTGTATTGTGAGAATGATCACTGTATTGTGAGAGTGATCACTGTATTATCACTGTATTGTGAGAGTGATCACCGTATTGTGAGAGTGATCACTGTATTGTGAGAGTGATCACTGTATTGTGAGAGTGATCACTATATTGGGAGAGTGATCACTATATTGGGAGAGTGATTACTGTATTGCGAGAGTGATCACTGTATTGTGAGAGTGATCACTGTATTGGGAGAGTGATCACTGTATTGTGAGAGTGATCACTGTATTGGGAGAATGATCACTGTATTGCGAGAGTGATCACTGTATTGTGAGAGTGATCACTGTATTGGGAGAGTGATTACTGTATTGTGAGAGTGATTACTGTATTGTGAGAGTGATTACTGTATTGTGAGAGTGATCACTGTATTGTGAGAGTGATTACTGTATTGTGAGAGTGATCACTGTATTGTGAGAGTGATTACTGTATTGCGAGAGTGATCACTGTATTGTGAGCGTGATTACTGTATTGTGAGAGTGATTACTGTATTGTGAGAATGATCACTGTATTGTGAGAGTGATCACTATTGTGAGAGTGATCACTGTATTGTGAGAGTGATCACTATATTGGGAGAGTGATTACTGTATTGCGAGAGTGATCACTGTATTGCGAGAGTGATCACCGTATTGTGAGAGTGATTACTGTATTGTGAGAGTGATCACTGTATTGTGAGAGTGATCACTGTATTGCGAGAGTGATCACCGTATTGCGAGAGTGATCACTGTATTGTGAGATTGATCACCGTATTGTGAGAGTGATTACTGTATTGCGAGAGTGATTACTGTATTGTGAGAGTGATCACTGTATTGCGAGAATGATCACTGTATTGTGAGGGTGATCACTGTATTGTGAGAGTGATTACTGTATTGCGAGAGTGATCACTGTATTGTGAGAGTGATTACTGTATTGCGAGAGTGATCACTGTATTGCGAGAGTGATCACTGTATTGTGAGGGTGATCACTGTATTGTGAGAGTGATTACTGTATTGCGAGAGTGATCACTGTATTGTGAGAGTGATTACTGTATTGCGAGAGTGATCACTGTATTGCGAGAGTGATCACTGTATTGTGAGGGTGATCACTGTATTGTGAGAGTGATTACTGTATTGCGAGAGTGGTCACTGTATTGTGAGAGTGATTACTGTATTGCGAGAGTGATCACTGTATCCAGGGCCATTTTGAAGCCGGTACTCCAGGTCAAAAATATCTTTTTTGGCTGCTTGACCTTACTACATTAAACTGGAGTTCAACTGCAGCCTTCCTCAAACTTTGTAATTCAATACAGTGTCGCGACCGCTATCATAACTTCTGAATTCAATACACATCGAACACGCGTTGCTGGCCACGCTTTATGCATTACATACTTTAAATGGCATTGCATTGACCCCTCTAGTAGGCAATGATCGCTGTGCTACAGTGGTTTTCGCCTGGTCTTCCCACAGCAATCAAAAACTTGAGAACAACAGATGTGTGGGGAATGCGCTATATCGGTGGCAACAACAACGACCACGTGTTTGAGAGAACAGGATTACGGAAAACGGGAAAATATACACCCTGGCACTGATTAAAGCACTGAAATGGTATTTTTGAGGATCCAACAAACCCTGATGTAAGTCAACAGCATCGGAGATTCCGTGGTTTTTGTGCAGCAGCAATAAACATCAAATTTACGTGCAACAACAACAACAACAACAACAACAAGGTCGAATACCGGTGTCCCCAAAAAATCTCTAGATACGGCCCTGGCTAGAGTGATCACTATATTGCGAGAGTGATCACTATATTGCGAGAGTGATCACCATATTGCGAAAGTGATCACTGTATTATGAGTGATCACTGTATTGTGAGAGTGATCACTGTATTGTGAGAGTGTTTACTGTATTGCGAGGGTGATCACTGTATTGTGAGGGTGATCACTGTATTGTGAGGGTGATCGCTGTATTGTGAGGGTGATCGCTGTTTGAGAGGGTGATCGCTGTATTGCGAGGGTGATCGCTGTATTGCGAGGGTGATCACTGTATTGCGAGAGTGATCACTGTATTGCGAGAGTGATCACTGTAATGCGAGGGTGATCACTGTATTGCGAGAGTGATTACTGTATTGTGAGAGTGATCACTGTATTGGGAGAGTGATCACTGTATTGCGAGGGTGATCACTGTATTGCGAGGGTGATCACTGTATTGTGAGAGTGATTACTGTATTGTGAGAGTGATCACTGTATTTTACATTTTCATTTTTCATGAGACTGTTCAATAACTCTCCGGGGGGAAAAGTCACTCTTCTTAAAAATGAGAGACTGACATCTAGATTTAGAAGGACATAATTTTTCAATTTTCTGTTTTGACAGCTTGCCGTAATTGTGTAGAGGTTCAGGCCGTGAACATGGTGTAGATAAATTAACACGATGACTGGTCTAGATGAACTGGGAATCCCTGGTGGGGATTTCCTCCGTGAAGCCCTGACAAATTGCTCGGATCCGTTGGCAGCCATCGAAGAATTCCAAAATGAAAATGGCATCCTGCTTCCATCTCTGCAACCGGCATTACCGTTTCTGGACCTGCATGGTGTGCGGCGCGTGGACTTCCATCAGTCCGTCATGGACGAGTTGAGAGACAAACTCTTACAGCGCATCACTGATCTCGCCACCAAAGAAGGTCCGGATAAAATCAAGAAATTAGAAGGGCTCCTCGAGAAAAGCTTCCCGGTGATCAAAGTAAAAACCTTGCGTCCAGTCGTTATGTGTATCCTCAAACATTTACCAAAAATCAAAGAGGAGTTTTTGCTGCAGATTCTTGAAAATCGCGAACTTTACGCTGAGGCCTCGACAGAAGTTAAACGACAGATCTGGCAAGACAATCAAGCCTTATTTGGCGATGAGGTTTCACCGCTGCTCACGCAATATATCAAAGAGAAAGAAAATGTGCTGTACAGTCACGAAAACAGCGATCTGACTTTCTTCTTGCCATCACCACGGATGAGACGTCAAGGTGACGTTGTACAAAAACTTGTTCAAATGATCGGCAAAAACGTGAAACTTTACGACATGGTGCTGCAGTTTCTCCGAACGTTATTCTTACGGACGAGGAACACTCACTACTGCACACTCCGAGCAGAGCTGCTCATGGCTCTCCACGACCTAGAGGTTCATGACATCTGCTCCGTTGACCCGTGTCACAAATTCACATGGTGTGTGGACGCCTGCATCCGAGAACGATTCGTCGACAGTAAGAGATCGAGAGAACTCCAAGGGTTTTTGGATGGCATCAAAAAGGGACAGGAACAAGTCCTTGGGTAAAATGTTTGACTAATCTTTGAATGAGATTGTGTGTTTAGGAATAGTACTACAAATTTTCTGAAGTTCTACCTCATTTCACACAGTGTTTCACTGAATATGCACTAAGCCTTATGAAGTATAACAATCGTGAAATTGAGTTATCATTACTCTACTTCAATAATATGCTATAAAAATTAATTAAATGTTTCTCAGATCATTATTTTGGAAAATTGAAGTTGGTGGTTCTTAGTCCTCACCCAAATTTTGACCTTATGTCTGTATGAACATACACTGGTGTCAGGTTTCTCGTACCACCACATGTCAAGAATGACTGCATAGAAGCACCAATCTTACAGCACACTAGCACTTACTCATATGAACTTCAAGTAGAAGCCTATTAATATTCAGTTAGATTGACCCATTTCTTCCAGGTCACTAGGTCAAACTCAATTATTTTGTCATCAAATGCACTTGTTACCACAATATATTGGAGAATAACTACATGTACAGTTATGTCTTGAGGCATGAAATACATAGGGTCATAATAGCAGAAGTCTATCCACAATCAGTCCTTGTCAGTGTGATTGACATTGTTTTTCTGGGTCACCAAACAGGTAAACTTGTCAATCTTGTTAACTGGCACCCATTGTTAGGCCTCAAACGGGACCCTATTTGGATACCATTATTGAAGAATTCTCAGCACTGCATTCTTCATTTGTATTTTTCGAAACAAAATTTGGTGAGGGCAGCTGTTTTGTTTGTTTGTTTGTTTGTTGTTGTTTTTTTTCAAAGGTAACTCCCTTAATACTTACTGAACATGCTATAAAATGAAAAAAAAATGAGTGTCCCTGTCTCTGCTGTAGAAGGAACACACTCTGTGGTTACAGGTACCAACTACCAACCTCTATCTTCATTTAAAAAAATATTCATCTAATTGTTATGATATCAGTCCCAATTACAGATAGCTAATATTCCAAACATATAAGTAGGATGGCACAAAGTTGATTGTACATGTCGGATCATGATCCCTTGATTTTATCTCTATATTTCAGAGATCTGTCCATGATTCTGTGTGACCCGTTTGCTATTACCACGATAGGTGTGTCCCTGATGAAGGGCTTACAACAGTGTATCAATACAGAGACATTCCCTAGGGTAAGTCATGAAGATACAGGCCTCCGACTTGTCGTACTTTTTCTACTTCTTCAGAATATGTCCTACTTTTCCAGAATTTGTTCTACTTTTCAGTGATTTTGTTGCTCAAAAATAAAAAAAAGACTGATTTGAGAAAGTTTTCTGAACTAAGTGAAGCATTTTTGGCAAATAGAAACGTTTTGTGTAGACTGCAGGCCCTTCATCAAAACAAGAGTTTTGGGGGTTGTGGACAGTGGTATTATGGTGAAGTGTCGAAATATGGAGTATAACATGCTTTATATAAAAATACACCAAGGTCTGAAACTCACTTTGGGTGAAACGAGAAATAAACAGTTTACCTTCAAATGAAATACATCAGCATATTCTACAATTGTCACTCTATATATTCCCATCGTCAAATTAGTAAATTTGTGCAATTTTATACCTTTGCCGGGCGATTCAAAATCCAACCTGACTGTCCATTCAACCCGGCACAGCGAGATGATCGCCCACTTTCTCAATTCTGATTGGTCAGCTGATCAGTGTGTGACCTCTCTTGCCGGAGGCACGTCGCGACTGACCAATCAGAACTGAGAAAGAAGCGGGCGTTCATCTCGCTGTGCCGGGTTGAATGGACAGTCGGTTGGATTTTGAATCGCCCAGCAAAGGTATAAAATTGCACAAATTTACTAATTTGATGACGGGAATATATAGAGTGACAATTGTAGAATATACTGATGTATTTTGTTTGGAGGTAAACCACCCTCCCGGAAATAGGGCGCATTTAAGGCGCTAATGGGGCGCATAAAATTGAGACAGCTAGGGCGCAATTGGGGCGCGCGCCCTATCTGCGCCCCCAATTTTGCCATTAGACTCAATATGGCTAGGGCGCAAATTAGGGTGCGTTCCAAATATTTTAATTGCGCCTTATATATATGCGCCCTATTAGAGAATAGGGCGCAGTTGGGGCGCAGTCTTAGGGCGCAGAAAAGGCGCAGTTGGGGCGCGATTAGGGCGCACTCTCAGAATAATAGCATGAATGTTGTACTGATGGGGCGCAGTTAGGGCGCAATTAGAGCGCAGTAGGGCGCAGTTGGGATGCAGTTAGGGCGCAGTTGGGGAACAGAACAGTATACATGCCATGCTAACTCTGTTCTACCCTCAGTAAGTAAAGTTTATCTATCTATCATGTACATAAATTGAAGATATAAGGTGAAAGATGATTATTGGCATCTATAACTAGTCTAAATAAATCTAAGTTTGCTCTGCAGGTACATATTATTTTCATCTACATGTACAATGTGCATTCATGATTAGAATTACATTTATTAGAAAATATATGTGCATGTACTACAGTCAGCTGAACATTGTGGAATTGGTACATTAGGTCATCTGACACTTTCGCTCACTTTTTCTTGAGTTTTTTTCTTCAAATTACTTCTACACACATCTGAAACCCTTTACATCATCCACTATCCACAAATCAGAGGTATAACACTCACCAAAATCTTGTTAAATGGGTATGAAATCTTAAAATTCAAAATGGTTCTTTGAAAACCAATATGTCTGCCTTTCTTTTGTTAATATCAGCCAATAAGATAAAGGTCATGTGACAATTTTGACTAATCAGATAACATGCTATTGTGCAGATAATAGGGTGCAGATAGGGTTCAGTTGGGGCGCAATTAGGGCGCACTCTGAGAATAATAGCATGAATGATGTACATGTACTGGTAGGGCGCAGTCGGGGCGCAGATAAGGAGCAATAGCTTCTTCAAGTAAAAGTCTGATTTTTTTTGTTAAAATAATGTTATTAAATTTAGTATGAAAGTCCAAATTTTACATTAAAGGTGAAATGCAAAGGTTTTTAGATTCTCCTTTTCACATTTTATATAGGTTGAATAATGATAGAAATACCGGTCTATCTACTTCACTTGGTTTAATTTGAATTATCTTGTCTGCTAGAATCTTTTTAAAAGTTGGTACCCCTAGCACAGCTGAATTCAGATTTGCAAAACGTCATCGCTTATCTTTCCTTGATTGTGACGTCACGTCAGACCAGCCGCCCGGAGACTGAACGTTACAAGTATTGACGCCTGGCAAGATGGTCTGATGTGACGTCACAATCGGACGTCAAACAAGGGCAGATAAGCGATGCGGATTTCATTTCTGAAATCGGCCGGGCTTGAGATGCTAACTTTGAATCACTTTTCAAAAGCTACCAGGAGGAAAAATACTTCAAATAAAAGCAAATAGAGTATTTGAGCTGATATTTCCATCATTAACTAGCCCGCGAAGAATATAAATAGGGAAATATGAAAACCTTTGCAGTTCACCTTTAATGAATTTATAGCCCAGAATAGTGAAGAAAGCATGCAGACAGTCTGAATTTTTGGGAAAAACTTTTTTTACTAAGATATGCATGCACATGTCTTTAAAATGACACACATGCATATGTGATTACTAGCTAAATGATTGTTGGTGAAAAAAAGCCCAGAAGGCACAAGAGAAGTATACATGTAGGGTTCACTCTGAATTTTAGATAAAATGGTTATGTCCAGAGGGCGCATTTAGGGTGCAGTCTGAGTTCTCGAAAAAGTAGTTATGTCCACAGGGTGCAGATAGGGCGCAGTCTGAAGTTTGGAGAAAACATCAATGTCCACAGGGCGCAAGTAGGGCGCAGTCTGAATATCAGAGAAAACTTCAAACCAAATTAGGCGCAGTTAGAGCGCACGCCCTAACTCTAGCTTCTAGGGCGCATTCCTGAAGGACGCAATTAGGGCGCAGCAGGGTGGATGGGATGAAGAAATGGGGCGCAATTAGGGCGCAGTAGATAGACAAGGCGCAAGTAGGGTGCAGTTGGGGCGCAGATGGGGCGCGCGCCCTATTTCTGTGAGGGCATTTATTTCTCGTTTCACCCAAAATGCGTTTCAGACCTTGGTGTATTTTATATACATGTAAAGCATGGGGTTATATATGGAGACCCCATATTTCGACACTACACCGTAATTCCACTGTCCACACCCACCAAAACTCTGGTTTTGATCAAGGGCCTGTGGTGTAGATCTATGAGACCTATTTTACACTCGCCCACCTGCCCTTCCATGTTGTGACAGGTCTGAATGAGTTCTTCATCTTTTTTGTATTTCCAGGAGAGCGGTGAGATAGTTTTGTTGGTGAGGATGCTGTTATTGGGGCTTCAGGCCTGGGATATGATTGACAGTCAGGTGTTCAAGGAACCCAAACTGGTCAGTTTGTGAGAGGAAATCTTTCAGAATGGGGATCGTCCATTTAGCATAAGAGGGGGGTTAGAAAATTGAGAGATCTTGTTGCAATCGTATGGTACCCCTCTAATAATTCAATTCCCCTATCAAAATTCAATCACCCAAATTTTTCGGAGCAAACTTCAATGAGCTGTTGTAATAATTTTTTTCAAGCAAAGAGATATTGGTTTATCTGCAGGATTTTGTCAACTCCCTGTTCTAATAAATTTGATCACCCCTTCACTTTATAGCACAAAATTCACTTCCTGTGATTGAACTATTAGAAGGATTTTACCATGACGTGTTAGAGAGGGTGCATTGAAGCACACATGTCGTCGAGAAAACTTTGAAATACATTCTATGAAACTTTACTGCAAACTCTCTCACCCCATAGAGCATACTGCAGTTGACCTGCTTCCGCATTTGCACAAAAATGGCGGATTCTATCAAGGTCATTGTTATCAACATGCCAACTCAACCACAAATTTTCGGGCACCTTCGGTTTGCTCTTCACTCTTCAGTCCCAAGTGTTGCTGACATTCGGATTTCGAGCCTGACATCAAGTGCAGACATATTCCAGATCATAATCGCCTGCTAAAATGACGTCAAAGTTTTATTGAGCAGATGAACTATATTCTTAATATATTAATAACACTCCAGTTGTTTTAAAATAATTAAAGGTGAAAGGCAAAGCTTTCCAATATTCTGCTAAAATGTCAGAAATCAAGGCCTTTGTAGTTATGTGGTAATAGTTCTGTGGATTGTTTTCTTTTGAATGATAAGTCAAAACTTATACCACCAGAAAACTCTGGTCGATCGCCTCCCATGGTTTTTGGAATGTGTAATGATGTTGTAGTGGTCCTCACTCATTTATCCGACATAGCTTGACGTCATGTAAAGTGATACATTAACTAAACTTGAATGAACTTCGAGACCTCTGTAATGTCATAACATTCTACAAGCAAAGAGGGACAAGTGATGCAAGTTTTCAATACAGATTTGTAACAAGACAACTTTAATATTGTTATTAGTACAATTTAGCAAAATATATTTGCTCCAAAATCGTATAACCATTATATCACATAACTCAAGATGTATGTAAGCAACATTTTAGAAATTTTTTTGAAGCGTTACAGGTCACCTTTAAAGACATGAGTAGTGTGACTAACGTCACAGGACCCATGAAGTAGGTTTCGATATGATTTAAGTGTGTACCTTGACCTAAGACTGACCATTTCCATGGTCGTAGGAGGCATTGAGACATGTTTTTGCTAATTTTGAGGTTTCTAGGTCACCTAATTAGATCAGAAATTGGGTCAGAAAGTAGGTCAAATTGACCTTGACCTAATTAGGTCCGGTCACACTGACATTGACCTAATTAAGCGCATTTCCATGGTCTTAGGAGGCATTAGGACATGGTTTTGCCAATTTCAAGGTTTATATGTCACCTTATTTGAGGTTTCTAGGTCACCTAATTAGGCCAGAAAGTAGGTCACATTGACCTTGACCCAATTAGGTCAGGTAACACTGACATTGATCTAATTAAGCACATATCCATGGTCTTAAGAGGCATAAGGACATGTTTTTGCCAATTTCGAGGTCACATAAATAGATCAAATATTTATTAAAGATAATAATTTACTACGCTACTGGTATTTTAGGAAAGTTGTAATGAATTACATCTCTAGACCTACGTGTATTATGGGAATAAAATCTGGTCCTCAGCTTGAATTTGTTATGGAGGGTGGACAATGGGGGGGGGGGTAACTTTGTGACGTAGATAGGGAGGGGGTTCACTGGTAATATTGTACGTCGGGGTACAGGGAGGGAGGGGGGGGGGCAGTTGTACAGAAAAATCAAGGGGTTTTTTTTGCATATGTTCTGAATGATTGATATCTCGTATCTTTAGGTACTGTCCTCAATCATATCTTGTATGATCCTATTGGCAGTGTGTGGCTTCCTTGTTTTCTCTCTTCAGTCCACTTTTCTGCACAAAAAGAAGGCTGTTTGCCCCACAAACATGTCGGACCAGTTTGTGTATTCAGCTGCCAAGGGAGGAACATTGAAACAATAGTCTTACAACTTTCAATTCATTAAGAGTACTTTCATCAGTGCAACTGTTTTTGCCACTTATATGAAGAGGACAAACTATCTACAATTGATTAGGCTAATGACACTTGATTC